>JAJOOE010019799.1:0-12493 GCA_036250405.1 Solanum raphanifolium
GGAGTTCTCATTCATATATTAGATAGTTAAATCAACCAAATAGAATATGTTAAATTAATCATATAAAATATGTCATTTTTTAAAATTATATCACACTTCATCAATAAGTAATAAAATCTTAGAATGAGAACATGTTTGATATTTTTTCTTCAAAATTTGAATTGAAAAAGTTTAATTGAAATATTATACTAGAAAATTGAGGTGTTCAATTAAAATATAATTTAATTCAAATATCTAAATAAAATATTCTAATAAATTTAACGGTTTTTTTAACAAATCAATGCATACTAAGTGGAACATTTCCACTGGAGACTTTTTCATCAGCCTCCTTTTAGTCCATTTCTCTCTAATTATTCGGAGTCATGAGATTTTTAGGTTTTACTCTTTGCAGATTCTAAGCTAACCTCGTCAGTTATTCATTTCAACTTTTGTAATCCAATATTCATCCACCAAAAAAAATAAAATGTCCGGAATAAGCATCAAACAGATACTATGTATATTCATTGATGGTGTGTTTGTAGTCTCTTCTTTGGCAGAGATAGGGTTTTCAATTTGGTTACATTTCAGCGACAGTGCTACTCTTTGCCAGAAAGTGTGGCAGAAACCTTTGATGATACTGGGATTGTTTTCGCTGGTTGTTTCAGGTTTGATATTAGTTGATTCGTTCTGCCGATCAGGCACGTTTATCAGTAGGATATGTTCGATTTCGTTGTACTTGATCATTTTGGGACAGTTCTGTTTGTTGTTGTTCGGAGTTTTGGTCACTAATAGAACTGCGAGCAGGATTTTATTTGGGAGAGATGGAAATTACTCGCATTACTTGTTGAACAAGTATGTATTGAATACCGAGAATTGGGAGCCGATTAAGAGATGTTTAGTTGATTGCAATTTTTGTCAACCTCCAACTGAAACAGATTCTTATTACAAATACATCTTCCCTGTTACTCAGGTTCTTAGTTACTTCTCTTTCTCCGTTATCTCCTTTTTTTTCCAATAAATTTATGAATCTACGAAATATGCCTTTCAATTTAATATTTCTCTTTACCACAGTGGAAACAAAACATACTAATTATATCAGAAGCATGTCCCAGATCTTATAGAAACATAAATAGCATAAATAGTACTCCCTCCGTCCAACCATAGTTGTCCAATATATTTTGGTATTTATGAAATCAATGAATAATTTTATACTTAGTTTCTAATTTTATCAATAATTATAATCATTTCAAGATTTTGTATTTATTATATTCAAAGGATGATATAATAAAATTACTCTTCTATTTATAGTTTTTTAAGAATTGTGCCAAGTCAATAGTGAACAAATATTGTTGGACAGAGAGAGAGAGTAATGCAACATAAATCGACGGACTAGATTATATTAGTTTATACAACTTACATATTTATTTTCGTGCATGCAGTCGAGCTGTTGCCAGCCTCCCAGTTATTGCGGCTTGGAGTTTCACAATGCTACCTACTGGACCATGCCCAAAGCAGGGCCAGCGGTAGCAGGCAATGACTGCAAGATTTGGAGCAATGTACAGTCCGAGCTCTGCTTCAATTGTCAATCATGTAGAACACCATTCCTTGATGAACTCCATTTTGAATGGAAGTTATGTTCCATTGCCTGCTTTGTATTCTTTCTTGTCTTTTACTTTGTTTGCAGTGTTCAGTGGTGTATTCGCAGGGGGAAGAAATCAAATGGATGCCAAAAACGCAAAGTATACTCTGCATGAGCCATATTGGTTCGTTCCATTTCCATTTTCCTAATGTTTAGTATTTGTTTGACCGAAGCTTCGTTTGGATGGTATAAAACATTGATATTGTATTTCATTATTTACTATTATCGAATCTGTTTTTTCTTACCTATATATGACTTTATATATACACATTCTTGAATTTTGATCAGTTGTGCTAACAAAGACAAGTTATCTTAACGCTAGTATTGGACGTCCTAATGTAAGCACTTAACATTTTAAGTATTGAGTTGTTACTCTATTCACAGTTTTTTTCTAATTCAAAGTACTAAACCTGGATAGGTAAAAGTACATTAATGAAGCATAATAAGTAATGTCGTGTGCTGAAATCTCGTTCAACTACTCAAATGAGTTCATCCTCTCTGGAAAAAATGAGAGGGCAAAATGTTTCATCAAGTGAATCACACAAGTTTGTTACACTTCCATAATGCATTACGTTGGTTGGACCAGTTTTGAGGGCAGCAATTTGTTTACTGGAAGTTTCAGTGAGTTTGCTGAATTCAATAATCTTGTTGCATTTAACATAAGCAACAAGTCCTTTACCGGCGGCTTTGAAGGTTTCAGCTTCTCCAACAATTCATAATTTCATGTAACATTGTTTCGTCTAAATTTAATACAAAAAAAAGAAGAAGCAAATGAGAACAAAATTTAAATAGTGACCTCAAAAAGGCAATGCAGTGCAAATTCCACTGATTAAATTATATCAACCTCTTGTTAAAATATTTCATTTAGACAATTAAACTAAGTTTTGTTTCAATTGAACACCTCAACTCCTAATAAAGTATTCTAATTAGACACATTTGGCTCAAAATTTGAATTTTTTGTGTGTTCTGATTCGTCATTTAGATACTTAAATTAACCACACAAAATATGTCATTTCTTTTAATTTTATTCATCGCCTCAATAAGCTGTAAAACCCTAGCTAGATATTCTCTACTTGAGGTTGATGCAGTCAAGTTGTTGCAACTTACATATTTGTTATACAACTTACATATTTGTTTTCGTGCATGCAGTCAAGTTGTTGCAAGCCTCCCACTTATTGTGGCTTGGGCCTTGGAGTTTCACAATGCTACCTACTGGACCATGCCAAAAACAGGGCCAGCGGTAGCAGACAATGACTGCAAGATTTGGAGCAATGTACAGAGCGAGCTCTGCTTCAATTGTAGTTGTAGACAGGGGCGGAGGCAGCATATAATCAGGGGCGTATACAGGAGGGGGTCACTGGGTTCACGTGAACCCATGGTCCCGTCCCGAAATCATATATAGTAGTGTTATATTTTTTAAAAATATTTAAATATAAATGCGTGAACCCAGACTCGAAGTATCATATAATGTAGTACGATGATGATTGGGTGCATCTCTCTAGGTGAGGTTAGAAATTTGAATCTTTTATCTATCTTGTTTTAGTTTTCTTTCTAAGATTTTGTAACTGGTTTGGATAAATAAAAGTTAATTTTGGACCGATGATTTTAAAATTTTAATGGTTTTTAGTAAAAAGAATCTAACCGATCAAATTTATGTTGATCCACCTTTTTGTAATAGTGCACCCATTATCTATAAATCCTGAATACGCCTCTGCATATAATGAGGGGGTTCGGACCCTCTCGGCGAAAAATATTACTATTTATACATGGTTAAAATTATTTTTTAGGTATGTATAATAACGTCGAACCCCCTTCCACTAGTTCGTGTGTTTACTTCACAGATTTTGAACCCTCTTATTAAAATTTCTGGCTCTGCCACTGACTTGTAGATAATAACAAAAGAAAAGTATAAGTGGGAAATCTTCTATTAACACAAGATCGTTAGCTAGAAAAGAGAAGAAATATTTTGGAAAATAGAACTTGGTTATGGAAAAAGACTTTTGAATTGGATTTGTATTTGGTTGTATATAAATGTACAAGACAATCCCTATTTATACTTACCTATGGATGATTCTAGATGCTACAGAATCTATACTTATCTATGATCTTCTCTACGTGTGCTGATATCTGGTTCAACTATTCAAATGAGTTCATCCTCTCTGGTTAAATGAGACAGCAAAATGTTTCATCAAGTGAACCCCGCAAATTTGTTGCAGATGCATAGTGTGTTACTTTGACTGGACCAGTTTTGAGGGCACTTATTGACGGATTAGAGTCCATCCACTAGATCTCTCAATACATTTCCAGCAATTTGATTTTATGTATATGAATGTTTCTATGACAATTCTTTATAAGATTGAAAATATCAATGTAAGTCATTCTAACTATTTTCGTTTTAAATGGATTGTTGTCACTTTTTTCACGTTTTGAATGAATTGTTTCTTTTATTTTTGTCTATGGTTAATAACCGAATAACCAAACCAAATTGAAACCGATAACAACCAAACCGATAAATATATACTATATTTGGTTTGGTTTGGTTTTGATAATTTTAAAACCGATTAAGTTGATTTAGTTTTGATTTTGACCAATAACCGATCCAAACCAACCCGTGAACACCCCTAGCCTTACCAATATTCCTTTAATGGCGTATGAAATTTGCAGTTTCTCCAACGTAACAATTCATTCAGCCTTCTTTTGTGTATATATATAAACGAGAAATAAAGTTAAATAGTGACCTCAAGAAGGCCAGTGCCAATTCCACTGATTAAGTTATAACAACAATTACAAAAAGTTAATAGCAAATTCAGTTTGCCTTTTCGTTTAAAACACAATCTAACAATAAAGTTTGAAAGTATGTATTTGTGTATGGGAACTTGATTTTTTAGAGCCAAAAATCCAAGGCTGGAGATCAATTTATTTTTTCTCAAAAAAAATAAAAGTATTTGAAGAGGACTACGAAAATTCGTAAATTTTAAATTGATGATTTTAATTTATTTTGTAATTTATAATTTTTACATAACAAATTTGATTGAGTGATTATATAAGAGAAAGTCTCTAAGTTGAGTGATTTTGTTGAAAACTTGAAATAGAACAATGAGTTAAATCACTTTACTAGATAATTCTTTGTATTTGACTAATCCTTTGAGATATTTACTCTAATTTATTTTATTAAACACCAATTTAAAACGGATCAAATAAATTTTATATAATGGATTATTAATTAGTATTGATTATTGGATCTAAAAAATACATGTATAAAGTTGTCATTTCCGTAACTAACTAAAAGGGTTAAATACTTAACTAACTAATGCATATTAACTGGATGGTTACAATATCACGGAAACAATTGTTCACTTTCATAAGATTTAGGGTTTTTACTTGCAGATTTTTGGAATCAGATTCACGGTACAGCTTTTTTTTAATCCGTTCACGGGTAATAGAAAATGTCAGGAGTAAGATGCAAATTCATACTTATATTCCTTTCTGTGGCACTCATAGGGATTTCAATTTGGTTACATTTCAGCGACAGCGCGACGCTTTGCGACAAAGTGTTGGTGAAGCCTTTGCTGATAGTGGGAGTGTCTGCACTGTTTTATTGGATTATTAGATTGGTTGAATCCTTGTGCCGAGTCAAATTTATCGTGTGTATATGTACGATCTCGTTGTTGTTGTTCAGTTTGGGACTCATCTGTTTTACAGTGTTCTCAATTTTGGTGACTAATAGAAAAGTGAGTAGGGCTTTATTTGGGAGAGATGGAGATTACTCACATTACTTGTTGGAGAAGTATGTTATGAATGCAGAGTAGATCAAGAGCTGTTTGCTTTATTCCGAAACTTGTCAACATCTACCTACGGGCAAAGGGGATGCTTTTTACAAATACAGCCTCTCTCATACTCAGGTTCCTAATTATAGGTCTAGACTACGTAATGAATATGCCATGATTACTATATGCTTCTGGAGTTTAAGTTAAAAAATTATATCAACATGTTTATCACATGTTAAAGTTTATGGGTATTATAAAAACTGCTGAACATGCCTTTTAACTTTGTCTCAACTGCATATTTATCATTTATGCTACACATATTCTAATACACATGATATCAAATAAGACACATGTGTCTACTTGTTCAATTTTTATATAAATTTAAGTGCCTAGGGCATAAATGCCAACCTCGGTGGATAGATACCTTTGCAGTATTATATATGTCAGTGTATACAACTTAAATCTTTTGTTTTGTTGCATGCAGTCGAGTTGTTGCAAGCCACCCACTAACTGCGGTTTGGAGTTTCACAATGCTACTTACTGGACCATGCCTAAAGCAGGGCAGGCAGTAGTAAACAGTGACTGCAAGATTTGGAACAATGTACAGACTGAGCTTTGCTTCAAATGTCAATCATGCAAGACAATATTCTATGACTTCATCCAGAAACGTTGGAAGCTCTTGTCCCTCTTAAACTTTGTCATACTCCTCTGTTGCTGTGTTTTGTGCTATGTTCTGTACTTGATCAACAACAGGTCAAAGGGACACCCAAGGCACAAAGTAGTCCCTGCAGTTTGAGCTCAATTGGTTCGTTCCATTTCTATTTTCCTAATGATTAATATTTGTTTGTCTCGAGATTGGTTTGGATGGCTGGTGTAAAACATTGATATTGTATTCATTGTTTACTATTACCGAGTCTGTTTAGTCTTACCTATATATGGCATTATTAATTTTATAACATATACACATTCTTGAATCTTGATCAGTTGTGCTTCCCAAATATGGACTAACAAGAGAAGTTATCTTACCATTTCCACTGATTATAAGAAGCTTGCCAAAATCTAGCAGCACCCTAATGTAAGCACTTCAACATTTCGAGTATCAGATTGTTACTCTATTGACAATCTTTTTCTGATTCAAAGTACTAAAACTGAATTGATAGAAGTCGCATATTACATTACTAGAGCATAATAAGTAATGTGATCTTCTCTACGTGTGCTGAAATTTCGTTCAATTACTCAAATGAGTTCATACTCTCTGGTTAGATGAGAGGGCAAAATGTTTCATCAAGTGAACCACACAAGTTTGTTGCAGCTGCATAGTGTGCTACGTTAACTGGACCAGTTTCGAGGGCACTTGTTGATGGATTAGAGTCAATCCACTAGATCTCTCAATATGTTTCCAGCAATTTGGTTTACTGGAAATTTCAGTGAGTTTGGTGAATTCAATAACCTTGTTGCATTTAACATAGGCAACAATATTCCTTCACGGATGTCTTTACTTGAACAACAGTATTTATACCAGAAATTAACAATTTAGTTTTTCATTAAATTAGCTGTAACTTTCTCATACCATAGCGAAATGACCCGATTCTTTTTCCGTAACTTCCAAATAATAATACAAACCTACTCATTTAATCGAAGCTCAATTCCATACTCATATGCCTAGTCAAATATTACTTTTTCTTGATAAATAATTATTTCATATATCACGGTAAAATTTCTATCTTGGCTTAGCAAAAATGTTCCAAATTTTGATGAAATTTGACGCTTCTCCAACAATTCATATAGCCTTCTTTCGTATAAATAAAAACGACAACAATGTAATCTAAAATAATAAAATTTATTGCATCTCACGTGTTGTGCAGAGATGGATAGTAATATTTATTTTTAATGGATTTGACTCCTCCCCATTTCTCTTCTACCCATTTTCTCCAAGTTCCTACTTAGATGTATGACACCTATAATATTTAAATATTAAAAATCTAAATTAATTAGTTTTCTTAATCAAAGAAGTATACTGATTAACCATGATTAAAAAGGATATTTAAGATTAGTAAGAAAATATTCATTTTCCAAAATTTTGAGAACAAATGGAATTACTTCAATTAAATAGCATTAAACTTTTGATATAAAAAGTGTTCTTCTATAGTTTAACAACTTGAGTCACGAGCTCACTATCAAATTTGTAGACATTTTGTTTTTAAAAATATATTCTATCTATTTTTTGAGAAAGTTTGTCTAACTTTTCATTTTCTTTGATATTTTATATCAAAGTAATTTTCAATATTTTTTATTTAATATCTGAAGGCTAATCTATTTTATAATTTTCTTAGTAAAATAACTTATTTAAATGTTTATTTTAAATTGAAAGAAATTTACTCTGTGAGGAAACATTTTCCTTTAAATGGAAAACTATAGATAATGAAAATAATTTGAATTATGGTGCGAAAAAATTGTGAGATGATTTTTTATAGCAAAAAATAGATAGATTTAAATGGTAATGTATATCTTTTTAATCATGATTAAAGCATTTGAATACTTGAAAATCTTGTATCATTGATGTTTTAATAAGATTAGTGTCATGCATCTAAGTAGGAACTTGAAGAAAATAGAGAAGAGCCGGATCCTTATAATGTCATTTTCCTCTATTTACACGAATATAACTTGTTCATTAATGACCAATTTAAAATGGATCAATTTTTTTATAAATATTGAGTATTGGATGTAAAGAGATATACATGTATAAAATTCCGTTAAATAAATTGCAAGAAAATTTCATTTCGGTAACTAACTCCAACCTGAGGGTTAAATACTTAACTGATTAATGCATATTAACCGCTGGAAACAATTCTTTCACCCAGATAGGTAGGGTTTTACTTGTTGCAGATTTTAGGAATCCGATCAGCTATTTTTTATCCGATCACCGGAAAATAGAAAATGTCAAGAGTAAGCTGCAAATTATTCATGCAAATATATATATCCTTTGTTTGGGTGAATATAGTTCTTTTCCTGGTACTCATAGGGTTTTCAATTTGGTTACATTTCAGCTACAGCGGCGATTGCTTGAAAGTGTTGGTGAAGCCTTTGCTGATAGTGGGAGTGTCTGCACTGTTTTATTGGGTTATTAGATTGGTTGAATCTTGTGCCGAGTCAAATTTATCATCTGTATATGTACGATCTCATCGTTGTTGATCAATTTGGGATTCCTCTGTTTTATGGTGTTCTCAATTTTGGTGACCCACAAAAGCATGAGCAGGGCTTTATTTGGAAGAGATGGAGATTACTCGCACTACTTGCTAGAGAAGTATGTGTTGGATGCAGAGCAGATTAAGAGCTGTTTGCTTGATTTCAAAACTTGTCAGCATCTACCTACTGGCAAACGGGATGATCATTTTTACAAATACAGGCAGGTTCTTAATTACAGATCTAGAAGATGTAATGAATATGCCATGATTACTATATGCTTCTGGAGTTTAAGTTAATTCAATACATTACAACAAAGATGTATATAATTAGATCACTAACTAATTCAGGGCACTATCTGATATCTTTTAAATTTGGTAAAAAATGATAGTAATTAACATATGTTAAAGTTTTGCATATGTGTCCTTCAACTTGGTCTCAACTAACATCTACACTCTCAAACTTTTGGTGTCCACAAGTGCACACACGTATTCTATGTGACATAATACACATAGGATACCACACATGACACATGTGTCTACTTGTTTAACTTTATACAAGTTGAAATGTCAACTTGTACACACTCAATGTTGGAGAGCGTCGATGTTAGTTGAGGCTAATTTAAAGAACACATAAAATCTTGCACCTAAGGGTGTGACCTAGTGGTCAATGAAACGGTTGAGAGTCATTAGGTCTTAAGTTTAAATTAATTCCAACATAGATGAAAATATACTACTCCCTCTGTCCCAATTTATGTGACACATTTTGGATTTCGAGATTCAAACAAGTCTATCTTTGACCGTAAATTTTTCATTTATCTTTTAAATATTTTGAATTATCAATTATTGTGACTTATAGTACTTTTTATGTAGTTTACAAATATATAAATTTCATTTTAAAAAAATTGAAGATTCCATGAGCAAATTCTCGGTCAAACTTAAACTGTTTGATTCTCGAAAAGCGAAATGTGTCACATAAATTGGGACAGAGGGAGTATGTGATTCTTCCCATCTTTCCTAGCCTTGGTGGGAGAGTTATCTAACACATGTTACTGGTGGGAGGTGACAAATATCCTGTGGAATTAGTCAAGATGCGCAAAAGCTGATCGAGACACTATGGTCTTCTATAAAAAAAACATAAAGTCCTTAATGAGTTGATACCTATTTTTTTTTAAAATAATACTTAAATTTTGTGGGGTACATACTAATGCAGGTTACAGTATTATAGTATATGTTAGTGTATACAACTTAAATCTTTGTTTTGTTTTGTTGCGTGCAGTTGAGTTGTTGCATGCCACCCATTTACTGCGGTTTGGAGTTTCACAATGCTCCTTACTGGATCATGCCTAAAGCAGGGCCGGCAGTAGCAAACAATGATTGCAAGATCTTGGAACAATATACAGACCGAGCTTTGCTTCAAATGTCAATCATGCAAGACAATATTCTATGACATCATCAAGAAAGGTTGGAAGAAGTTGTCCCTCATCAGCTTTGTCATGCTCTTCTTACTTTGCTGTGTTCAGTGCTATTATCTGATCTGGTTCATCAACTGGTCTAAGGGACACCCATGGCAACGAGTATACCGTGCCTGAATTCTATTGGTTCGTTACATTTCCATTTTCGTAATGATTAAAACTTGTTTGACTGAAGCTTGGTTTGGATGGTATAAAACATTGATATTGTTTTTATTGTTACTATTATTAGTAGTGACAGATTCAAGATTTTCATTAAGGAGGTTTGAAAAATAAAAATTCAAAAAAATGTGTCATCACCATTTGAAGTCATAGTTGAATATATATTAACATACCTACTCAGAGGCACTATATTATTCCCAGGTTCCAACCAACTGTATCGAATTTGTTGTTTAATACATGTAGTTCTAAGTTTCATATAATTTTAGGTAAAACTATATAATTTTAGGTATGTTCACAAGAATAGTATTGACTTAAATTTTTCTTTTGTTTAAATCTGTATAGATTCACAACCAGCCCCCGCCTTGCATTAATTTAGAAAAATATATTTCAACCCGCCTTGCACCCATATAACCTAAAACCAGCCCGCCCTGCTCCATATAACTTTCTTTTGTTTAAATCCGCATAGATTCGCAATTTTCCCCACCTTGCATTAATTTAGAAAAATATATTTCAACTCGCCTCGCTTTGCATAACCTAAAACCCGCTCCGCACAGCTTAAAATTCGCCCCACCCCGCCTCGTTGCTATCCTTATGTGCAGTGCAGGAGACGTGTAGGGTTCTGATTCAGGGTGATCAGTTATTTTTTTCAACTTCTGGTATCCGTTCACCGGAGAAAAGAAAATGGCACGAGTAAGCCCCAATTGCATATTTGGATGTGCGGGTCTAGTGGTTTCTCTGGCATTCATAGGGTTCTCAGTTTGGTTACATTTCAGCGACATCCCTACTCTCTGTGTCAAAGTGTTGGAGAAGCCTTCGTTGATACTGGGATTGATTGTACTGATTTCTTTGGGTTTTGGATTGATTGTGGCCTTTTATCCAGTCAAATTTATCTTCTGGATATCTAAGATCTCGTACTGCTTGATCCTTTTGGGACTCCTCTATTTTGCGGTGTTCTCAATTTTGGTCACCAATAGAAATGTGAGCAGGGCTTTATTTGGGAGAGATGGAAATTACTCAGATTACTTGTTGGAGAAGTATGTGATGAATGCAGAGCAGATTAAGAGTTGTTTGGTTGATTTCCAAGTTTGTCCAAATAAACCTACGGGCAAAGGGGCTGAATTTTACAAATATAGCCTCTCTCCTGCTCAGGTTCTTAATTAGAAAATTTATATGTCATATGCTTCTTAGTTTAAGTTAATTCAAAGTATTAAATCTTTGCTTTATTGGTTGCAGTTGAGTTGTTGCATTTTACCTGCTCAGTGCACCTTGGTGCTTCAAAATGATACTTACTGGATCATGCCCAAAGCAGGGCCAGCAGTAGCAAATAATGACGGCAAGAACTGGAGTACCGTAGAGAGCGAGCTTTGCTTCAACTGTCAATCATGCAAGACAGCATCCTATAATATCATCAAGAAACATTGGAAGATCACATCATTCATCACTCTTTTCATAGTCTTTGTTTGTTGTGTTGACTTCTGTGCTCTCAAAATCAAGAACAGGTCAAAGGGACCCCAAAGGAACAAAGTATACCCTGTTTGAGCCCTATTGGTTCGTTATATTTCCATTTCCATAATGGTCAATATGAAGCTTGGTTTGGATGGTATAAAACATTGTATTGACATTGACATTGACGGAAGGAGGTTTAAAAAATAAAAAATATTATCAAATTTCGAACTCCAAAACAATTTATTCAACTTCTAATTTTGTGTTTAGGTCTATGATTTTTTTGTCAAGGGGGTTTAGGTGAATACTCTCCGCTCCCTGATTATTCTGTTGGGTTAAAGTAAGGTATGAATTGAGAAATGAGAATTGGGAAATGTGAGGGAACTAAGTAAAGTCTCTCATTGGTAGAAGAGAGGAAAAATTGTCCTTATATTAGGAAGCAATTTCGCTAACTCTCAAAGATTAAGTAGAGGGTGCCCCTTACACCTTAACTAATTTGACACCATGCTTGTTCCTCTACTGAAATCCTTAGTTTATCCGCAAACCTTGAAGCTTCCTAATGTGTTCGGGAGTTTGACACATTTAGAGCAGCTAGCTAACTGCACATTCTAATAGATTTCTGGACCATTGCGGTCTACAACTTCATGCACATCTTTCTGAGCTTAGGATGCTTGATGTTACTATCAGGACAAGGTTTTGCTGGAACTTATATTTACTTGAGTTACGTACACCTGCCATCAAACTTGAATCCGTTGAATATAGTGTTATGGCTTAATTGTATCGTTTTTTTTTTTTTTTTTTTTAAGACAGGGGAAACCCGCAGCCGCTACCCTTTGGGTGCGCACAAGG
>JAJOOE010019800.1:0-12745 GCA_036250405.1 Solanum raphanifolium
GGGGTAATTAAAACGGAATTTAGTTTAGGTGTACACCGTATAAAAAGCTCAAGTCCAGGGGGCCAATGAGTACTTTTGCCATATTTTAAAAATATTTATTGATAAAATCTTTACAAATAAAACACTACTAAAAATATATATAAAAAATATTTTTAAAAATTAATAGCCCATGGGCTGGCCTCTGAGGCTTGCGGGTTGACCCTACGAGGCTGGGTTGAAAAGCCTCGTTCCTAAATGGGCCAAAAAAATTAAGCCCAACCCCACTTAATTCAAGGGTTGGGTTGGGCCGGCCTTGCGGGCCAAGCCCATTTTAACGACTCTACTTACAAATATTAGATCAACTTTCTAAAAGACCCTCAACACAATATCTTCCTCTTGTTATCATCAAGGACTCAATAGCTATAATCAATCCGGACCGACAATCATAATTAAATATGAAATATTATAAGTCAACGTTAGATAAGTATGCAATTCAAGAATCTCTCAACAACAACCCACAAAAGATAATGAATTGGACGATTGGATGCCAATGTATATGTTGTGTATACACCCGTTGTCATAGTGTAGCTAGCAGAGATTTATGGGTACTCATGAGATCCATATATTGATTGGTGGGACACTCCAATCATATATAATATTGTGCATACGTACAACTTCGATCCATATATGATATAATATATAGTGTATACTGTATAGGTATGCAACTCCTATACCAATAAAATACAATGCATAATTAATGTGCAATCCCAAATAATTAATAATTATTTCAAGACATTAATCCCACAAAGTAACTCAACTCAATTATATTTTCATTTCAATCTCTTGGCCATATAAAAGTTTCATTTCAAACTCATCTTTGTTTATTTGTTTTCCTTATGAATTACTACTGGCTTTTAAAATTTTATTAATCCTTGCTCATGCTTTATAGTTCATAGTGTTTATTAAATTTGTTTTAAATACCTGAATATTCATTTACAGTAAGTGTTGGTTCTAGTTGACTATTTTTGTGTCAAAAAATAGCTTAAGAATATGAAAACTCGTTGAAGATAATTATAAATAAATGATATATTTATTTTGATATTAGAAATACTATTTGAATTGTTTTATTCATTGTTCAGAATTATCATAATTATTAAACTATGTTGTTTAAGTGATTGTCTATATAAATTGAAAAAATGAATAATTTGAATCAAAACTCAAAATAAATTAAGGCGAAGCCCAAAATACTATGGTAATCAGTATGTCAATATAAATTGAAAGATGAATAACTTGAATTGAAACTCAAAATAAATCAAATTCAAATTCAAATTAGTGTCACAATCGATTTGTCTGAATCGAAAATCAATTAGTGATGGACTTAAAACCTCAAAATTCTAAATTTGCCTCTTGACAAAATCAATCTTTGGTCAGTTTACTTGTAGTCATCATTTTGAATTTTAGTATTGTTGTAATAGGTGCCCATACATCAAGTTCTTTAGAATAAAATTCTCAAAAAAAATTATTCTTTCCCTTTTCATTTGTGGATAATTAATATTTTATTAAATTTTCAATTAATAGTTTTTTTCGATAATTTTGATATTATTGGAAGAGTTTAGATTTGGATTTCCATAACTAAAAGCAATAGAGTAACATAACTTGTTCGTTATTAATTGTTTCCTCTTTTAAGAAGTTAATTAAGTGTATAATTAATTCTTGATAAATGTCTATTGTCATTTATTTATAATGTATATTTATATAGTGTATACATGAACTAGTAACGTATTATTTAATAGATTTTTATGTAATTACATTAATTATTTAGAAGATTAAATTTTTTCATAATCCTTAAACTTATAAAAAGGGAATTAGAGATAACAAAAATAAAGGAAATCCTTGTGATATAATGAAGGGAGGACTCCTTGAAGTTTACGTTGTAAGTGCCCGTGGCATTAGCCACTCCAACATTATTGGTAAGGATTTTAATTATATATGTTGACAGTGTAAAAGAATAGTTTTTTATTTTATCGAATATATTTTAATTATTTGGTCTATTCATTTGTTTACTAATTTATATATTTTTTGTCTATATTATCCTCAATTAAGTACTATCCATTTTTTAAATATTAAATAACTTATAGAGTAATAATTAAAATACATTTTTTTGAAGTTATTTATTAAGGGATATGACAAGTTAGACATGAAGTAATATGTTATAGTGCCAACTTGTCTATATATTTTTCAGGTTATTAATCCATTTGTTGTAGAAAGTTACTTGTACTCCTTCTGTTTCAAAGGTGTTCCTTTTTTCTTTTTCTGTTAATTTGACTAATTAATGATTTACATTGAATAAGATTAATCAACCAGTATTTTAAAATTAAAATTGAATGTTTAAAAACTATAAAAAATAACAATTATAAGTCTCTGTTTTTACATCAATATGATGAAAATATACATTTAAAATAGATAAAGTACTTTGATCTTGAGAAACAAAAACGACTAATAATTTGAGACGAAGGGAGAGTTATCTACCTTGGGAAATGTGTTATGTGAAAAAGTTCTTTTGTAGTAATTTTTATGTTTACGTCCTTACGATGTCTTACTTATATTTGTATAGGAAATCCATCGTACTATGTTATTGTTGAATGTGGATCCCAATCCCACACAACTAAAATTTCCTCAGGTTTGTTGTTTGTCTTATTCTTGTACTTGTATATAATTTTATACATTGGTGGATAGAATTTTTTTTTAAATTATGTTTCATTTAATGTCTGGTATCTATATTATTGGAGTCCGACCAATTCAAATTCACACCAGATAGGGCTTATTTGAGGTAGCACTAGCTCCTTGCCAAAGAATTTTCATATTGAAGGTTCAAACGTGAAACCTTTAGTTAAGGGAGAAATAAGAACAACCTTATTCATTGCATCACATCCTGTGATGATAGTATTATTGTGCTAATGGAAAGTATATGGTAAATATCTTGTAAAATTAGTTGAGTGCGTGAAAATTAATTCTCCTCTATTTCCACATGTAGTGCATCTTCTCTTTTTTGGATGATTTTAAAAATGTTTTAACAATTTTTATGCAACTTTCACAACTTGTAAATTTCAAATTTATTCAAACATTTAAGATTTGACTTTGATGTGATATCAAACAAACTTGCCAACCCTTGATGTTTACAAGGCTTACATAGATTACTTCCCCACTTGTATTAAAAAAAAAAAAAAAAACCTTTTTACACACTAGAATTTGTTTAAAGTGTAGCTTTTAATCCACTATTTTTTGTGTTACACCATCAATAACATTAGTAAAAAGATTTAAGAAAATAAATATCTAAAATTACAAATATACCAATGACATTAAAAAGTTTGGTGTGTAGAAAGTTTTATGTGGTCAAGAAGTGTATAAAGGGGATTTGGGTACAAACTTAGGGGAATTGAATAATCTTTGTACAATATGTAATATGATTTAATTGTTATAATAATGCAGGTAATCATAAGGAAATTTTGTGGAATGAAAAGTTTAAGTTTGAATTGCCAACTAACAAATTAGAAGAATGTGAGTACCTTAAATTAAAAATTATGGATGAAGAATTCTTCACAGCTGGTGGATTTGCTGGTGAAACCATGTAAGCACTTTTTCTTTTAGTCTGTTTAGAAAAAATAATAATATTTTTTTAGATTAGTTTTTTAATTTTAAACTTTTAGGGTTTAAAATCACAAATTTACAGAATATTTCGACATATTTTATCTATCTTTAGTTAAGATTACAAGATTCAAAGATCTTGTTTAATTTTTCAAATTCTGTGTCAAGTTAAAACTAGATAAATAAATAAATTAATTGATTTTTATTTTTTTTGCTTCAGAATTAATCTGAAAGGAATAATTATGGAGGGGAATGAAAAGAGATTTATTGAAGTGATACCAGTTGCTTATAATGTGGTACTTGAAGATGACACATACAAAGGGCAAATAAAAGTTGGACTCAGATTCACTCCTAGCAATGTATGTATCTTTAATTAATTTGGTATACTACTATTTGTGTCTCAATTTACGTGTCACAGTTTGATTCAACGTAAATTTCAATATGAAATCTTAAGTTTTTTAAATAAAATTTATATATTTCTTTTAAAAATTGAGACGAGGAAATGGGTAAGAGAATTAGAAGGCGGAGAATCAAACCCTCACCATTCATCAACAAGGTGAATGTTCATGTAGTTAATCAACTGCACCTACTAAGATTCCACAAAGTTTACATATTTGAAAACTACAAAAGTATTATAAGTCACGATAACGAGATATGTCATTAGTGTATAAAGCACAAGCCGTCTCTCAAATTCAATAACATATCTGGAGTGGGTGAAATAAGGCATCAACTTGGACTCAATAGATCGCCAAAATCCATATACATAATTGAACATCAACCTTCTCCTATATTGCTTTTTGTCTTTTCATCTTCTTCACTAGACTTTACCTGCAAACTAGGGTTGTAGAGTTGTTGTTTCGCAATTGTGTTTGAGTGTCATGTGAGGTGAGATGTTATTCGAGTTTCATGCATTGTAAAAATCTATAACTTGCATTGTTGGTCCAATGATTTGATACTTGTAAACATGGGAAATGATCACATGCAATCTTTTTTAGAGTGAACCATCTTGTTTGAATCTATATTGTGACCACCTTGTGTTCAAAATGCTTAAAAAACCTATGAAAAAAATTATGATCAACGGAAAAAGTTATCTGACTCTTGAGATTTAAAAAGTGCCACATAAATTAAAATATAGAAACTAATTATTTTTATTGATATATATTTTCACGTTCCCCCTAGATTATAAAATGGTTCTATTTTATTTTATTTTTTGCAGAAAATTGTACAAACAGTGGGAAAAGAAAATGCTCCAAAGGAAAATAAAAATGGAATTGGGCAAATTATATATAGCAAAATTATTAATCTCTGGCCAAACACATGGAGAAGCTTCTTTCCTTGCGAGAATGCTAATAGTATTATTGACAAGAATAAGCCAAATTAGAGTTATTTCTTTTTCTTTAATTTAGAATAATGTTTAGATAAAAATGATTTCCTTCATATTCTTGACATTGTTTAATTAGATCAACATGGTACTTCTGATATTTTGGCAACCAACTCATTTTATTTGGTAGTTTTTTCAGATGTTGCTAAATATTATCTAAATAAGATTGAATAAAACGTAAATTTACAAACAATCCAATATGCTAAGGTACTAATTAAAGGGACAAATCCCTTTTGGATCTCCACTTATTTGTAAATTCATTATTTTCATATTTATTTATATTAGTTACAAATTTACAATTGTTATTGAAGAAGATGTCCCAAATCATATTCAAAACACAAAAAACAATTTAATAAGGTTCACATGTCTTGTAGTTTTCCACTAGATCACTAATTATGCAGTTGCATATCAACCAACGAGAATCTCGACCTCCTCAATATAAAAGGATTCAGGACACATGGATGTAAGGTGTCAAATAACTTTGATTTTCATCGGAATATTGTGATATGCGTGGAATATTTTCTTACTTCATTCAATGAACCACTTAGTTTAAGATTCGTTCACTAAGTTGTTGTTGGAATGTATGCGTCCACTTAGCTCTAATAGGACCAGGTCCTCAACACGATTTACAATGACAAAAGCAGATAAATACAAAAAGTAAATAAATGCCGAAAGTAAAGATTGTACACACAACTTTACGTGAAAACCTCCTTGCTCAAGGGAGTAAAACCACGACCTGTCTCACAAGAATTCTCAAACTGCTTTCACTAATCTTCACAAGCAAAAGTAAAACGCAATTTACTCAACTGAGCCTAAGCAGATACAACACTGCCCACTGTTATACCGCATTTAAACCGGGTCAAAATAGTGTACAACATTTTGGTGATTTCTAAAGTAATTAACTAAGTCAAGAAGTCGCCACCTAATTATTACGGTGAATTAGGACACCTAAATTGATTAAAGTTATTTTCTAAAGTTAACTTCATTTTAAGGTCTACTAAACTTAAGATTCTAGATAAGGTTTCAACTAATCTAAAGGGAAGGGGTTAGGCATCCTTTAAGATCCATTAAAAATGGTTAACCGGTCGAACTTGATTAATTAATTAGGCTAAGGTGAAGAGTTAAAATGCTAAGCATGAAGGTGTAAACAATATATAAATGCTAAATCTCAAGTAACTTAAAAATTAATGCTTGGAAAAACATTTCTTATGACAATCGTCTTGTTGAAAACGTGTGGAAGTAAAATAGTTTTGTAAAAAGTTAAATTAGTTTATTGAATAATGATGACTTGAATCCATTTGAATTTAATAAGAAATAGGAATTTTATCAAAAATGAAGTATTAGAAGTAGTAAAAGAAGATCTAGTAAACTTAACTAAATTTAGAGGGAAAATTTTAAGATTCGAATAAATTCAAGAACTTACAGGTTAAAGAATAAATTTTATAATAAAATCTGTAAATGTAAACCCAAAAAAAGGAGTTGGAGCAGAAAACGTTATGGTGTTTATTTTGACAAAAGTATATGAAACCAAAATTAGTAACTGCAAGAAAATTTCAATAAGGAATATTTCTAACTTAACAAAGTTGGCTTCTTAAGCCTTTTTGGTTTTTTAAAGAAATAACGGCTCTCTTTTATGTGATAAAAGCAAGTGTTTATAACTACTGTATGAGGGTCAAAGGGAATTCCAACTAAAGCCTAGCTATTAGTCATTACATATAAGGGAACAACATAACACATAGACAAATATAAAATGTTAATCACACCAATACAATCAAATAAAACAAGCTAAAATAAATGCGGAAATTAGTAGTTATGCTCGACTTTAACAGAAGGAAATGATCCCCTTCATTACTAGAGGTCTGAACAGTATAAAGCAGGAAAGAATAAGGACGTGCCGACTTCATGTATAAGATATGCAAGCTCCATGCAATAATGGTATCATTGAGTCCCATAGGGGACTCTTCGGCTTTTGTGGAGCAGTGAACTTGGTCGTTGATCAAAGATCTAATCTCGTTCCTCCGACAAAATCAAGCAAAATAGAGAATATAATAGAAAATATTTCGTGAGATGATATTGAAATATAAGAGAGGAGCATTCTTGAGAATGCTTAAACTTGTTCCCGATTTCTTTTGCAAGCAGAAAACTCCTTTTTTTTCAAAGCCAAAAACGCCTCCCTTCAAAGGCTAACAGAAGCAAGTATTTATAGAATAGGATTTTTGATTTCGGTTTTCATTTGGGCGGGATTTCATCTTTGATTTTTGAATTCATGGTCAAAGAGAGTCGTTTGAAATCAAACGTTGAGATTTGGATGAATGTGTCCTTCACATGATACTTCAGATTTATGCTCGAAATAGTGAGCCTTTTTCTGAAGTTGGATATGCTATGCATTGGACTTATACACATCTTGATGATATGCTAAAGTAGGTGTACAGAACTTGCACAAAATTGGTGAAGAAATTCTGCCATGACTATGAAAAAAAAATGTATTTACGCTAGAAGAGGAATGGAAAGGCTGCTGCTGAGAATTTTGAATTAGGGTTGAAGGTGTGAAGGGTATTTTTGGGTTATTGATAAATTATATGCGCTGCCTGATTATTTGGATTAATGGGTAGATGGGCTGAATGACTAAAACGTTTCTGGAACCAAAATAATCCAATTGTTGGGTTTTGGATTTGTTGGCATTTTCCCAACTTCTTTTTAAATCATTTTGGGCTTCTAACTTATAACTAATATAATTTATATTATGTAAAAAAGTTTAGTAAGTAAGAAACTTGAAATAAATTAACGACAATCTATTTTAAAGAAGACGACAATAAAGTAATAATAGTAATGTCGAAAATAAAATATATAATTTTAAAATAGTGAAAATGATAATACAAAGATGATAATCATAAAAAAAAAGTTTAAGTAATATAGATAATTACGATAGCAATAGCAATAAATGGAAAATAATGGTGAATTATAAAGTATTCGACTTATTAGTAATTTAGAAGCTCAACTAAATAAATTAGAAGAAAAGAGGGACAAAATTTGGTGTCAACAGCTTGCCCCTCTTTGACCAGAGATAATGAAAGAGTCTTTGGGCAAAGAAGTTGACTTAGTAACCAATTTTGTCTCGACTAATAAATATAGGCACAGGAAGAGTTTGAGAGGAGTGACACTAAAGGATTTTTAACCTCGAGGGGGTCATAAAATGAGTCAATTCAGTTGAGATGTAGAGATGATTATGAGAGAAAATATTGGATAACCTACATTTCACGTGTTCGTGGAACATAGGTGGAGATGAGTTCGAGAGTAGATCCTTGACCTTTGCTAGCGAGTTTGATATTCCTCTTCAACAAATTTGCCCTAGTTCACTGCTAAGAAAAAGTTCCACGTTATGCTGCATCCTTTTGATGTCGTTCGCACCTGTGGTTTGATTTGAGAAAGACTAAAATAAACTTGTTAGTAGAAACTGTAATTTGTATAGAGAAGTGACATGTTTTACCGTATTCAACACATATTTTTATTTTATGTTGACCTTTGTTGGAAAGCTAAACTTTCTCAACAAATTGCCCCAGTTTACTGCTAAGAGAGAGTTCCACGTTGTGATGCGTCTTTGGTTGCTTTAGACTATTTTTCCTGAAACTCGTGTTAAAATTTGTCATTAAGGTGAGAGATAAAATTAAAGTGTAAGAACGTATAAATGAATGGTAATATATGTATGTGTGAGAATGGTATGAAGTCGTGTGACTTATGAAAGACGTGTGGCCAAATGCTGTCTCTAGTTGTCTTTAAAGACTTGGTAAATAAAGATGTCTCTGATTGTCTATAGAGACTTGATGTTGAGAGCCGTCTGGCTTATGATGATGAGGTCGTATGGCCAATTGGTATCTCCGTTTGTCTTCAAAGATATAATGGCATATGACATCTCTGGTTGTTTGCAGAGACTTGATGATGAATGATGTCTGTAAAGTTTAAGGTAAAGTCATTAAAGTAAGTAAAGTAGATTAAAGTAATTGGTAAAGTAGTGAATAAAGTAAGAGTGTAGCCGTCTGGCTTATGCAAATGATGTAGATAATGTCTCTGGTTGTCTTCGGGGACTTAAATGATAAATGAGGCGTCCGGTTGTCTTCGGGGTCCCAATGGTAAATGATGTCTAATATCCTCTGATTGTCTACGGGGATTAGAATGATAAATGAGGCCTCCGGTTGTCTTCGGGGTCTTGATGATAAGTGATGTCTGAATTTCCTCCGATTGTCTATGGGGACTAGTTGTAATGATGCCTCCGGTTGTCTTCGGGTCTTGATGAAGTGATGCCTCCGATTGTCTTCGGGGCTTGATGAAGTGATGCCTCCGATTGTCTTCGGGGCTAGATATTGATTGTTGTAAAAAATGTAGAGTAAAATTACAAATAAAGTCATGATAAAGTAAAAATAAAATAAAGGTAAGTAAGAAATAAAGCCGTGTGGTTGATGACCGTGGAGCCGTGGGGCCAAGTGATGTCTTCAATTGTCTTTGAAGGCCTTTGTTGATTCCTGTAAAATTTAAAATAAAGTCGTTAAAGTAAATAAAGTGAATTATAAATGTATTTAATAAAGTAAAAAGTAAAATTAGTGAAGTTGTTCAATTGTTGTTGATGTCGATGATTGTAATTGGTTGAAAATCGCCTCTAATCTTTGATATTTAAGCTCTGATGCACAATTTGGTGGATCAAGTGGCGCATGTAATGGACTTAATTCCTATTCAATAAATCAAGGGGATTTTACCTGCAAATTTTGGGTAAAGATGTTAGTAAGAATATAAAATCATGATGAGTTAAAAGAAATAAAGTCAGAGATAAAGTAAAATTAAAGATGTGGTCATTTGGCTTATTCAGGCGAGGTCCTGGAGGCAAATGATGACTTTAATGTAATCCAGTAGGTACTTCTTGTATCTTTGTTGTTCCTGCACTCAAAGAAAAATTCTTAGTTGGGAGGGGGTGTTGATTCGTGTTGACTTAAAGCTTGACTTTGTTTGCCCTCCGTCCATCCTGTTTGTTCAGACCTTGTGATCTCCGTTTGAGACTTGGTAGATGAGCAATAAAACATATTTCTTATAAAATAAAAATAAAAAATATCATTTGAAAGAGATATTTGTTAGTGTGTAGAAGAATATGCAAGTATATGTTTATAAGTTGTAAAAAATAATTTCAACCAACTCTTAGATTGTGACAATTTTGAAACAAAATGAACGTCCTTTGTCTGTTATACTTCTTGTCAGGTAGCAGCCTATAGCTTGACAATGTCCGGTCATTCCTTGACCATATTTTCCAAAATCTGCCCAATGTCGATTTCAGAGAAGTATGTTAAATTTATGTTGTGATGAGACCAAACCTTATATAGGTTGTCTACATATCTCGCCAAGAGAATCAGGTCAGGACGTAGTTCAAGTACATTGAAATGATTTGGAATTTTCTAATAAAGGGACCGAATCCGATTTGGATTGCCTACATATTCCACCAAGGAAATCAGGCCATGTGTAGTTCAAAATTACATAAATAGTAAAAGAATTTTGAATTTTTAGCCTAATGTGACTGAACCGTATGTGGGTGGCCTACGTATACCACCGAGGGAATCAAGTCAGGCGTAGTTCTCCTAATACAAATAAGAAAATTTAAAATTGTTCTATAGTAAAACCGAACCCTATGTTAGCTGCCTACGTATCCTACCAAAGGAATTAGGTCGGAACGTAGTTCGTAAATTACATGAAAAGTAGAAGTTACATTCAGAAAATCTATCTAAAGACGCCCTTTGTTGTAATATCTTGACTTCTATTGAATGGAAAACTTCATGCTCGAATAGTGTCATATTGTCATGTTTCTTCGTCGATTGTTCAACTATAGGTTACCTTCACATCCTTCAAAAATCTTGCTTGGCTTCAAACTTTGTTCATTTGTTTCATTATGTCACAATCATAAAGTTGACAGATTTAATTTGTAAATTAATATGTAAAAAAAATGAAAGTAATAGGTAAGAGGCAACTAAGAAAATAGGAAATGCATTTATAGATTTTGCAATTAAGCTTTCAAAAAAAAATGAGGCAAAACAACATAAAGTTTTAAGGCACGATTCAAGCCTCGATTTTTTAAAAAATCGTGCTACTCCAAAAGTTTTACTACTTGTTCAATCTACCAAGACTCTCGGCGAACCAGAGATGAAGTACAAGTCCAATTCTTCAAAGTCTCCTTTGGTTCAGCACCCCAAATGGTCAGTGTCTCGCTGTTGTAGAGAGGCATGAAAGATGTTGCAGCAGTAACCTCTATCAACGTTTGTTCATGGGTTGTCATGATAAGAGCATCAAAGGCCGATAAAGTATCATTTTCCACCTTTCTAATGGGCACAATACTTCCGTTCAGCACCACATTTTCCTCTATAGTTATCATGTTCACATAAGCATTTACATGTTTAGGCAGAGGGTTGTTCTTCACGTTGGGCTGAGGTCTAGTAAGTTGGATTGCTCCTTCTTTAATCAAAGCTTCAATCTTGTTTTTGAGACCATAGCAATCCTCGGTGTCGTGTCCAACAACTCCAGAATGATAGGCACAACGCTTGGAATCGTCAAACCATTTTGGAATGGGATCAAGAATTTTCCCTTCAATCAGTTGTATCATACCTGCTGTTTTCAACCTCTCGAACAACTGAGCCAATGGTTCGGCTATTTTTGTGTAGTTGTGAGTGGTTTTGATTTCATGATTTAGACGACCTCTAGGTGCGGTTTATGGTCGATTTTGAAAAGGTGAAGCTTGGAGTGGTTGGTATGAATGTGGTTTATTATAAGTATGAGCTCGAGGTTGATAGTAGTTCGCTTAGGTGTTATAGACATTGTAAGGAGTTGATGGAGTATGGTAGAGAGCCTGTGAGGCTTCACCATATTGGTAAGGGTAAATGGGTTGATGTGGTTGATTTAGGTAGGGAGGAACTTGACCTGGCATGCGTCCTTGGTCAATCATGACAGCAGATACATCTTCTTTCTTCTTTTTGTTCCCATTGATAGAACCATATTGAATTGCTTTGCTTGCAACATGCAAGGCTGTAAAGTCTTGGATTCTTCCTGATTTGATCCCTTTTTCCAGGATTTCTCTCATTCTAATGATTTCTGTGAACTTTTGTCCCATCATGGTTATCATTTTCTCATAGTAAAAACTATTATCTTGGGATTCAATAAGGTAGCAGTCATTTCACTTTCACTCATCGGTGGTTGGACTCTAACTGCTTCTGACCTCCAACGTAGAGCATACTCACGAAATGTCTCAGTAGACTTCTTCTTTAACTTAGCGAGGTAGAACCTATCTGGTATGATGTCGGTATTGAACTTGAATCGATCCATAAAGTCTTGTGCCATATCACTCCAACCGCGCCATTTATGGAGATCTTGTTATGTGTACCAAGCAAGAGCTTCACCAGATAAACTTCTTATGAACAACTTCATTCTGACCCTCTCATCTCTCCCCACTCCTACCAGTTTGTCACAATACGCCCTTAGATGTGTATGAGGATCACCAATTCCATTGAAAGTATCAAACTTTGGCAGTTTGTACCCTACAGGCAAATCAATGTCAGGTTGCACACAGAGATCCTCATATTCTAGGCTTTTGTTTCCCCTAGTAGTTTGGAGGTTTCTTATTGCTTCCTTAAGATCACGAATCTCTCTAGCTAACACATCATCAGCCTTTGCCTTGACATCTTTCTCCATTTCCTCATATTGATCTACCTCGGGTTG
>JAJOOE010019801.1:0-11518 GCA_036250405.1 Solanum raphanifolium
AGTTATAAAGTTGTTTAAATAAGTTAAATTAATTAATGTGGTTTAGTTGGTGGATTTAGTGTTGTATTAAGTCAAAACTAAACTAGTTAAAGTTGTTAAGTTGTTTAAATAAGTTAAATTAAATAATGTGGTTTTGTTGATGGATTTAATTGTTGGAATTAAGTCAAAACTAAACTAGTTCAAGTTAAAAAGTTGTTAAGTTGTTTAAATAAGTTAAATTAAATAATGTGGTTTTGTCAATACTAAACTAGTTTTAGGACTACTACTAGTAAAATTATTATTAAATTTAATTTATAATATAATTGAATATCTATATTTTTGTAGATGGATTATCATTCGTGGTTGTATAATATGCATTATGAAACTGGTGATGGTTTGAAACCTGAGTTTATTGACGGTGTTAGAAATCTTATTGAACATACAATGACACTTGACATTTTCAAGATTAATGGATTAGTTAGGTGTCCTTGTAGTGCATGTAAGTACTTAAATTTTTTTAAACCAGATAGAGTTATGGTTCATTTGTACCGTAATGGATTTAAGCCTAGATATTTTGTATGGATTGATCATGGAGAAAGTGATGGATTGGATGGTATCTTTTATAATTCGATGCCTGTTGATGTATATAATATGGTTGCACCACATGGCCAAATTAAGGTAGAACAAGTTAGAGTTGAACATGATAGGGTTCATGAAATGATCAAGAGATGGTAAGTTCTAGTTCAAACTTTTAAATAAATAATTAGTTGATACATATATATCGTTATAAATTTTAGTTTTTATTTATAGGAAAAAAAATTGGGACGCACTCCCATTGAACCAGAGGTTTTCAAAAAGACTCATGTCAGGAAGAAAGAAAATGAGTCGGATTCGGATATGTGGGTGGAGGAAAGGGCCGAACGAACTTTTGTATGTTATTTAATATGAATAATATATATCAATAGTGAATATATTTATGATATGTATATATATTGATGTCAATACTTATATTTAATATGCAGAATGACTTTCATAAGTACGTCGCTAAGAATCTAGATAGTTCGATTCAATTGACACCTGAACTGTCCACTCAGATTTGGAAAGAAAAAGTGGTAGGGGGGACACACAAAGGTAGATGCTATGGTCTAGGCTCTCGCAACGATGTTAGACGCCTTCAGTCAGGCTTAGAAGGTATTGGATCGTCACGTCAAGCTGAGGCACTTGACGGTGTTCAGATTGCTGCTATGTCGGATCAAATAGATAAACTTACAGCGGCACTAGCAAAGTCGGAGCGGAAAAGAGTAGCTGAACAACAAAACATGAGTGAGACCGTTCAACAAATCAAAGAACAAGTGATGAACCTCGCTCGTCGACCTGCTACTTCGGCTCCCGATGACACCGACGACGAGAGTGATGAGGATGATTATGTAGATCTCACTCCCTAGTTTAGATCTCTGGACATTTATGAACTTTTTGAAATTTTAAACGTCTTTAATTTATGATTTAGATACTTTTGAATGTTATTTTAAGTTTGTTGTTTTATGTTTAGTTTAGATTGTTTATAATTGTGTGTGTTTGATTGGGCTAAATAGTGTAGAATTGAATTGAATTACATTTGCAGGTGGGCAGCAGAAGCTGTGAGCTGCTACTGTAAAAAATATTGCAGAAAAAGCGACGGATAGCGTGGTTTAGTCCGTCGCTTTTTTGAGTTTTAATTTTTTTTAAAACCCAGAAAAGCGATGGACAGCGTGGTTTTGTCCGTCACATTTTTGGGTTTTTAAAAATAAATTTTCCAGAAAAGCGACGGACAATATCCTTTTATCCGTCGCTTTTCTGGGATTTTCAAAAAATAAATTTCCAGAAAAGCGACGAACTGCGTCGCCCTTTAGAAATTAAAAAAAAATGAAAATTAAAATAAAGCGACGCAGTCCGTCGCTTGTTTAAAAAAAAATAAAAAAAAAGAGAGTAAAAAAGCGACTCAGTCCATCGCTAAAAGAGATGCAGTCCGTCTCTAAAAGCGACGCAGTCCGTCGCTTTTTGAAAAGCGTTGAGCTAAAAAGCGACGAAAGTGACTGCGTCGCTTTTCCGTCGATTTTGACCAAAAAAGCGACGCAGTCCGTCGCTTTTGGCCGTCGTTTTTTGACAATTTTTTAGTAGTGAGCATTATAGAGGCGGAATTAGACTTGTGATTTTTGGGTCTCAGAAAAGTAATCTAAGATAAAAATTTCGACACAGAGCAAGACAATTCTTAATATATACTAGCAAATTTGTGTGCATAATTTAGACTTATATTGTTGGTGTAGTTAAGTTCTTAGTTACAAGAGGTTTAGGATTCTAATATATTTATTCACAATTTCTTTTACAATAAATTTGCTACTTGCATGATAAAAAAAGTTTTAAGAATATACAACCCACAACAAGACTCAAACTTGCATCCTTAAGTCAGTAAACTAACCATTTGTACAATAAGGTTCATTTCTAATACTCTCATCGTTTAGTTGTCACGTTGCAGTTTTCAAAAGTTAATTTGACTAACTTTCAAAACTAAATTAATTTTATTAATTTGATATATACACTAATGATTTAATTATTCTAAAACTATATGAAAAATAGTATAAATTACAATTCTTTTCATGATCAATATGATGAAAAAATACTTATTCAAATGTTAGTAAAAATTTTTATCGTTTGACTCTTAAAAGGAAATCATGATTAGTAAAAACGAATAGAAGGAGCAATACATAATACAAAATATATTAATTATGAATTGATGTTGTTGTTATCTATATTTATAACGTACCTTATCAAAATGTAATGGTAAAAATTAAAAAAAACATCGAGTTGAAACTTTGTTTTCATAGTTTAAGAGGAACTACTTCTTAATTGCATTCAGATTTTATTTAAATCAAGCATTGTAGCTGAGTGGAAATCATTCTCTATATCAAACTCTTTTTGGGTGGTGATGATCATAAAACTCGTAATATATAGAAATAATTATATTCTAGTTTAGTTCATAAAGTTATATAATATATAATTCAGTCAAGATTTTCAATGTTTATCTAAATTAACTAAATTTCATGTCATCATTCATGAGAAAATTCTATTCAAATGATTTTATTTTATTTTTATGGCTGAACGCCTACTAAACATTAGAAAACCTTATAACAAGTCTTATACATTAATTCCAATCATATTTTTTGGTATACGATTCTGGAGAATTATGAGCTGCAAAGTAAAATCCATCATCCTGTACTTTCCAAAAACATTCATAATCGTTTCCACTTATTCTTCCACATTCACGAGATTGATACATTTGGCTGTTGAAAACATCAAAAAATTGTTTTTTAGAGCCCCATGAATAGTGACAATAGAAACGAGTAGTACCTAAGACATTTACCCGGAATGAAAAATTGTAATCTTTAGATTCACATTGAACAGAAAAAAGGAATGTCGTTATTTGACAGAGCGTTGACGATATGAACTGTGAAACCAGCAGTAAGTGCAGAATTTGTGGTTTGAACAAAAATGCTCAATAGGACTACTGAAAATACTATGATTTTGATCAGCATGAATCTCTTATATATTTATCTAATGAATCTCTACATGTTTTCTTCTTCTAATAGTTTGCCCTTATATATAGTGTGCATATACCATTGTAAAGTGGTTGACATAGAAATGATTGTTAAATGATTTTTGCTACTTTAAATGGTTGAGATTGAAATGACTGTTAAATGATTTTTGCTACTTTAAAATGTGGACTTGCCTATAATACATAATGGAAATATGTTAAGTTTGAATTGATGTTATTTGTTATTCTCTGTCAAACAATACTTATACATTATTAATTTTACAAGATAATTTTTTTGTATCACCCTTTGAATATAATAAATATAATGTCTAGAAAAATACAATAGGGAAATATTTAAATATAATTAATGATAAGGATAAATTAGGAACAAAGTGTAAAATTATCCATTGATTTCATAAAGTGGACAAATATTGTTGGACATCCCAAAATAGTATAGTGGACAATTATTGTTGGACGGAAGGAGTATTTATGTTGATAGTGTACCTTACCAAAATATAATGTTCAAAATAAATTGAGTTGAAACTTATTTTCTTTCTTAGTTTCAAAGGAATTAAATAACTTTTAACTATATTTAAATTTTATATTAAGTCGAACATTGTTGTTGAGTGAAAACCATTCTCTAATCCAAGTATTTCTCATAAACGCATCATTAATAACCATGGTATTTTTCTTATTTAACAAATAGTTATTTAACACATAGAAATACATCATGAAGAAGTGTAACATCTCGCAATTTGAAATAACTAGGAAGAAGCTAATAATTGGAAATAGTCATTTTTGGAAAGAATGAAAATCTGGAAATTTTGTTAAGTTAGAATAAGTTGAGTTTTCGCTAACTTCAAACGGCCATAACTTCTAGCTCAGGATGAGTTAGAGGTACTTCCAGATATATTGTTCGAATTGTGTAATCATCAATTACTGACATTGGGAAGCGACCCAAGCTCTTGGAATGATCTTTCCAACGCCGCTGAGTTTGCGCGATTCCGAGTTCGTATGAATGAGTTATGCCCTTTGGAAGTTGGGCTGTTGGAATAAGGAAAGTCCAATCCGGATTTTGAAAGGGTAGTTTGGTCTTTTCCTTGTCCAATTATTTTATTTCGTTTTTGGTAATTAAGTTAGGGTATAATCAGAATTAGATCAGTTTATGCTTTTACCAAAATACACTAGGGGTTGGACAAAAGAGAAAAGAAGAGGAGAAAGGAGAAGAGAAGCAAGATTCGTCAAGATCGTCAAGTTTAGCTTGTGGATTTCGTCGGGGGTGATCCCTACAAGGTATGTGAGATCACATAGCGTTGGTTTAGTTCACCCACGCGCCCAACTTGATTCAATTTCAGCAAAGTATATTGATTTGAAAGTAAATCCCTTGAATTCTTGATGAAGTTCGTTTGAATCCATGTGGGTTGTGTTGTTGGAGTTATCTCGAGATTGATTCACGTTTTTAGTTGTATCGAGTGGAATCTGATGTTATTTGAGGGTATAGATGATTCTAAGTGTTTGGGGAAAGAACTAATGGAGTTTAGAGCTGAAAAAACGAAGAAGAAATTTTGTCGGGCAAATCTAGGCAGTGCCTCCGCGTCGCGGACCTGCTCCTCAAATTTGGGAAAAATCGTTTCGCATCGCGGAGCGGTCAAGGACCGTTCTGCCTCAAAAGTTATTTTCGAACCAAAAATTTAAATGCTTCTCCGCGTCGCGGACCCACCCTCAAACAGTGATTTCTTGATCTTTTCTCATGTTTAGCTATCTAAAATCATTCCTAAACATCATGAGATCTTTTCTATCACAAATAACAATCCTTGAATCCATAATTCAATTCAAAGAAATTTAAGAAGCAAGACAAGAGAAGTTCTTTAAGGTTTTCAAAAAGTCTTTTCTAAATGTTTTAACTTTGTTTTAAGACTTAAAGTTCAAGTTGAGTAAATGTTAAAGAGTAAAGATTGAAGTTCATTTCTTTAAAAGTATATGGGGACTATGTATTCCCAAAGGGTTTAAAATGTTTTCACATTAACAAGAAAGGAAACCTCGATTTCCAAAGAGCCTACAGACTAGTTTTCTGAAAAGAATAATCGCTTTCTAAATGAAGCAAGAGAATAAACTTTGATTTCCAAGATAGCCTTTGAGCTAAGATTTTGAGCGTTAATCTCAAATCACAGAAAGAAGTATGTTTTAAACATAAGAACTAATATCATTTTTTTTGGAGTAGTATTGAGCACTGATATGGGGGAGAGTTCAGACAAGTCATAGTGCCCATAAACCATGTAGCAATCATGGGTTGAAAATGATCATACTTTTTAGATGATTCCTTTAGTGCTTTTTAGCATAGACTAGTGGATCCGCTTAGTAGTTCAGGTTCTATATCCCTGGCAAGGTATAGGACGGCCTTGGCAGCGTGAGGCAAAATGATGTATCATCACAATAGCTCTTACATTATGGTAGTCGGTTAGAGAAACTTCCACAGAAGTAATTATATTCTTATATACACAGTTTATTGTATTTTTACATACATTTCAGAGTTATATGTATCTTTGCATACACACAAAGTGACATCATGTTTTAAATAACTTTTCTTTATATTGCACTTGTTTTAAACTGCTTTATATTGAAATGAGTTCAGTTATGTTCAGTTGAATTGAGCCATGTAAGTTCTTTAGCTGCTTTTCAAGCCTATGTTGTGTTTAGAATTCCAACTCACATACTCGTACATTCAATGTACTGATGCCAGTTGACCTGCATCTTGTTATGATGCAAACACAGGTAACTAGGATCGGCATCCAGCACATCGTTGATCCAGTGAGCACTCCAGAGTCAGTTGGTGAGCCTCATTGCATTTCGGAGGACTCTTTCTAATTGCGTTTAGTTAATTTATTAGTTCATTATGATGTCATGGGGTTTGTCTCGACATCCATCTCAGTTGTTTTAGAAGCTTCATAGATAGTCAGATGTTAGTTCTTTAGTCTTTTCATTGTCATTTCATATGTTAAGACTTGAGCTGCCATTTTGGCCAAGTTGAATGTTTGACTTTTAAGCATTCTTAGTATTTTATTATTCGAGTGAGTATAGTGTTTTTGATCATTATAAATATGTATAGAGTCTTCCGCTGAGTTAAGTAAGCCAGGCCAAGGGTTCGCTTGGGGCCAGCAATGGTTCTCGAGTGCCAGCCACGTCCGGGGTGTAGGCTCGGGGCGTGACAAACTTGGTTTCAGAGCACAGAGTTCAAGAGTCCTAGGGAGTCTATGAAGCCGTGCCTGTAAAGTCCTAGTTATCGGTGTGAAGCGCATCACATCTATAATTAGGAGGCTACAACACTTACGAAAATTATCTCACTTCTTTCACACTCATTTCGTGCGTTAGAGTTTGATCTCTAAAAAGTTTCCTTCTAATTCGTGCTTGCGCGTGTTTTCAGATAATCATGCCTCCATGAAGAGCTGTCAGAGGTCGCCTTGCTAGACGTAACATTGAGGAACAAGAGTAATTAAATGCACATAAAGTGCAATCTCAAGGAGAAGTTACCAATGCTGAGTTCTGTGAGGCGATCCGGATGTTGAGCAAAGTTGTGACCAACCAAGATGGGAAACAAAGAGTAGTTAGACAGGGAGTGGCTGATACTTCTAGGATTTGAGAGTTCTTGAGGATGAATCCTCAAAGTTTCACGGGTTCGAGCACTATTGAGGATCTGGAGAATTTTATTGAGGAACTGAAGAAGGTATTTAAGGTATGCATGTTGCCGATACTGGGCAAGTTGAACTAGATACATATCAACTAAAGAATGTTGCTAGGACTTGGTTTGATCAGCGGAAAGAGGGTAGGGCTGAAGATGCACCACCTGCGAGTTGGGCTTGTTTTGAGGAGGCTTTCTTGGGGAGTTTCTTTCCCCGAGAACTGAAAGAGGCTAAGGTACGAGAGTTCCTCACACTTAAGAAAGATTCTTTGAGTATTCATGAGTATAGGTTGCAATACTGATAGGTGACATGGATATCTCAAGGTTGATGGTCTATGTGCAGCAGGTTGAGGAAGAGAAGCTGAGGGATAGAGAGAAGTTTAAGAACAAGAGGGCTAAGACAGAGAATGAGTTCGGGCAGCAGAAGAGTAATGCCAACCGATCATCCTTCCAACATAAACAGAAGGGACCTGCTCCATCATCTTCTGCTAGTGCACCTGCACCTAAGAACAAAAGTGAGTACAATAGTCAGAATTTCAGAGTTAAAACTGCCTATTCTCAGGGTAGCATGGCGCAAGGGGGTAGTAAGCCTCCTACCTGTGCTAAGTGTGGTAGGAACCACTCAGGTACGTGTCGCGAAGGCTCCACTAGTTGTTTCAAGTGTGGTCAGAATGGACATTTCATGCGAGAATGTCCAAGGAACAAGTAGGGTATGGTAATGGGGGTAATAGATCCCAGCCTTCTTCGGTTGCTCCACCAGACAGAGCTGTACCTAGAGGGGCTACTTCTGGTACCGACGGATGAACAAATCATTTGTATACTATCAATAGTCGCCAAGAGCAAGAGGATTCGCCAGATGTTGTCACTGGTATGATCCAAGTATTTGACTTTACTGTTTATCCTTTGCTAGACCTAGGAGTGAGTTTATCTTTTGTAACTCCATATGTTGCTATGAATTTTGATGTTATTCCTAAGCAACTTAATGAACCATTCAGTGTTTCTACACCTGTTGGTGAGTTTATTCTAGCAAAGAGAGTCTATTGTGATTGTCTCATTTTCATCAATAACAAGAGTACCATGGTTGATTTAATTGAGTTAGACATGGTAGATTTTGATGTCATTCTTGGTATGGACTGGCTCCCATGCCTGTTATGCCTCAGTTGATTGTAGAACTCGAGTTGTCAAGTTCCAATTTCCAAATAAGCCAGTCTTAGAGTGGAAAAGTAGTTCAGCAGTGCCTAAGGGTCGTTTCATTTCATACCTTAAGGCAAGGAAGTTAGTTTCTAAGGGGTGTGTCTTTCACTTAGTCCGAGTTAATAACTCTAGTGTTGAGATACCGCCTATTCAGTCAGTTACAGTAGTAAAAGAGTTTCCCAAAGTCTTTCCAGATGATCTTCAGGAGTCCCTCCTGAGAGAGAGATAGACTTCGGTATAGACCTTCTTCCAGATACTCATCCTATATCTATTCCGCCATATAGAATGGAACCAGCAGAGTTGAAAGAGCTTAAAGAGCAGTTGAAAGATCTCCTTGATAAGGGATTTATTAGACCAAGTGTCTCGACTTGGGGCGCTCCGGTCTTATTTGTAAGGAAGAAAGATGGTTCCATTAGGATGTGTATAGATTACCATCAGTTGAGCAGGGTTACCATCAAGAACAAGTATCCTCTTCTGAGAATTGATGACCTTTTCGATCAACTTCAGGGTGCCACATGTCTCTCTAAGATAGATCTCAGATCTGGCTACCATCAGTTAAGAGTAAGGGAATGTGATATTCCAAAAATAGCTTTCAGAACCCGTTATGGTCATTATGAGTTTTTGGTCATGTCCTCTGGTTTGACTAATGCACCTGCAACGTTCATGGACCTTATGAATATAGTTTTCAAACCTTATTTAGATATGTTTGTTATTATCTTCATTGATGACATACTAATCTATTCAAGGAATGAAGAAGATCATGCTAGCCATCTCAGAATAGTTCTCCAAACTTTGAAAGATAGAGAGTTGTATGCCAAGTTCTCGAAATTTGAGTTTTGGCTTGAGTATGTGGCATTCTTAGGCCACATTGTGTCTGGAGAGGGAATTAAAGTTGATACTCAGAAAATTGAGGTAGTGTAGAATTGGCCTAGACCCACATCTCCAACTAATATTATGAGTTTCTTGGAATTACCTGGCTATTATAGAAGGTTCATAGATGGGTTCTCATCTATTTCATCCCCTTTGACCAAGTTGACTCAGAAAACAGTGAATTTTCAATGGTCTGAAGCTAGTGAGAAAAAATTTCAGGAATTGAAAAAGAGGTTTACTACTGCCCTAGTGTTGACCTTACTGGAAGGTACTTAAGGTTTTGTGGTGTATTGTGATGCATCTAGAGTTGGTTTGGGTAGTGTATTAATGTAGAATGGTTAAGTTATAGCTTATGCTTCCAGACAGTTGAAAGTTCATGAGAAGAATTACCCAACCCATGACTTAGAGTTGGCTGCCGTAGTATTTGCTTTGAATATATGACGTCATTATTTGTATGGTGTTCATGTTGATGTATTCACTGATAACAAGAGTCTTCAGTATGTGTTTACTCAGAAAGAGCTTAATCTCAGACAAATGAGGTGGTTGTTATTACTCAAGGATTATGACATGAGTATTCTTTATCGCCCAGGTAAGGTTAATATTGTTGCTGATGCCTTAAGCAGGTTGTCTATGGGTAGTACCGCCCATGTTGAGGAAGAAAAGAGAGAGTTGGCGAAAGATGTGTATAGACTTGCACGCTTAGAAGCCTGGCTAATGGATTCCATAGAAGGAGGATTAATGGTGATGAATGGGGCTGAATCATCATTAGGGTCAGAAGTGAAAGAAAATCAAGACGAAGACCCAATTTTGCTTGAATTGAAGGCAAATGTTCATAAGCAAAAAGTATTAGCTTTTGAACAAGGGAGAGATGGCGTATTGAGATATCAAGGTAGATTGTGTGTATCAATGGTGGATGGACTCCAAGAGAGGATGATGGAGGAAGCTCATAGCTCTAGATATTCCATTCATCCGGGTTCCACAAAGATGTACTGCGATTTGAGAAAAGTTTATTAGTGGAGTAGCATGAAGAAAGGCATTGCAGAATTTGTTGCTAAGTGTCCAAATTGCCAACAAGTTAAAGTAGAGCACCAAAGGTCCGGTGGTTTGGCTAAGAATATAGAACTTCTGGAATGGAAGTGGGAGATGATCAATATGGATTTCATCTCAGGTTTACCAAGGTCTCGCATGCAAACATGATTTTATTTGGGTGATTGTCGACAGAATGACAAAATCAGCCCACTTTTTACCGGTAAAGACTAATTCAACAGAAGATTATGCTAAATTGTATCTTCAAGAGGTGGTAAGACTTCATGGGGTTTCGGTCTCCATCATTTCATATAGAGGTGCGCAATTTACTGCACAGTTTTGAAAGTCATTCCAAAAAGGCTTGGGTTCAAAGGTGAACTTAAGTACTGCCTTCCATCCTCACACAAATGGGCAAGAAGAGCGTACTATTCAGACCTTAGAAGATATGTTGAAGGCTTGTGTGATTGATTTTAAAGGGAATTGGGATGATCACCTACCTCTCATTGAGTTTTCTTACAACAATAGTTACCACTCGAGCATCCAAATGGCTTCTTTTGAAGCTCTTTATGGGAGAAGATGCAGATCTCTTATTGGATTGTTTGAAGTTTGTGAGGAAGGGTTGATAGGACCAGATTTAGTCCATCAAGCTATGGAGAAGGTGAAAGTGATTCAAGAAGGGTTGAAAACGGCGCAGAATCGCCAGAAATCCTACACTGATGTTAAGAGAAGGGAGTTAGAGTTTGAAATAGATGATTGGGTATATCTAAAAGTTTCACCCATGAAGGGTGTTATGAGGTTTGGTAAGAAAGGGAAGCTTAGTCCCTAGTATATTGGACCTAATCGAATATCTAAGAGGCACTACAAGAAAATGCATATGTAGCTATAAAATACATCGTAGCTAAATATCAAAAAGTCCGTGGCTAAACACTTTAGCCATAATTTTTGTTTCCGTAGCATTCGTAGCAAGATGTAGCGTGGCTAAAAGTTAGCTACAGACTTAACATGATCTGTGGCTAAGGACTAACACTTATAGCTACAAAAATAATGATGTTGTAGCTGTAATGATATAGAAAATTTGCTACAAAATATATACCTATAGCAAATCATTTAAATTTTTTGCCACGACAAATAAATTATGTAGCATCTTTTATATGGTAGCCACAATATATTTTGTTGTGGCAAAACACTTGATTTGTTTGCTATGA
>JAJOOE010019805.1:0-15577 GCA_036250405.1 Solanum raphanifolium
TTGATACGTATGTATGTAGAACAAACAAGGTTCTAATTTTACGCTACTATATTCTTTTGATCATTTCTCCAATTTTATGTTGAAGACTTGAATCTTTACTTCTTGTCAGAAGCAAAAGTACCAGGTAGCGTTGCCACGGAAGCTTAAGCGAGATAGGGAAAAAATTCACCTGGTGTTGCCTCTGCTAGGATTTAAACCTTGGTCTTCTAAGGTTGTTACTCCAACTCTTTTACTTAGAAGGCTTGTTCGAAACCAAACCCTGGAAAATGACAAGAGAATGTCCATATGTTGATTGCAAATCTCATTTTTAGTAGCAGTTATAAGACGAAACAGCTTTTATTGATCAAGGACCGGCTGGTCCCCGTCAATAACGAGGATCCTAGTACTCTCTAGGTGCAAAGAAACTACAACCACCAAATATCTTAACCTATTGATCCATAGAGATAATGGTCCAAACACAACTGAGTTTTATACCTGAACTATCAGCTGTTTACGTTTCCTACCTGAACTATCATCAACTATTTATCAAAACACACCTCGAAACTGACTAGACCAAGCGCTTGAATACAATCACCATGACAACAACTTAATTTCATCTTAAAATTTCGTCTACATGGCAGCTAAATCATTAATTTCGAGACATGTTTCGATAAATAGTTAGTGATAGTTCAGGTAGGAGACTCGCAAAAAAGTGATATTTCAAGTGTGTTTTTTGACTAATTCTCTCAAAATTTACCGCCAATTACAATTACTACTATTATTACAGAAGCAATTTCATTTCAATTTCAACACTACATTTTACATATGATAGATGTGAGTCATAATAAGCTTTTTTGATTGAAAGTAAAAGAGATTGAGAGGAACAATACCAACGCCACCGGATCCACCAACAACAAGAACCAATTTGGAAGACGATGAAGGAGACGACGATGACGGAGGAGAAGTTTGGGATTCTTCAGTCACAGCAGCTGAAACTGGTATAAATTTGTAAGAATTTGATTTGAGCTTCGATGAGTTAAATCTAGAAGAAGACGGAAACAGCTGTAAAAGTGGAAATTGAGTTTTTTGAGTGGAAATTGGAAGGTTCCAGAAAGGGGAAACAGAGATTTTGGAAGCCATTGTTGATGATGATGAAGAAGAAGATAAAGCGCGGGGAGTTGAAAGGGGGATTGAGAACTACTTGTGGTGGTAGTTGTCTTTTGAAATTGTGGTTTTTACTATAATGTCCTTCAAATTGGAAATATCCTATTGGTTTAAGTACTAAACTTAGAAACCAGATTAGAATTATGCCTGTATTAGTTATGAGAAAATATATGTAATATTATTTTATACACGTAATAGTTATACATGTATTCGTTATTTCATCTTTTAGTTTGCATAAAATAATACATAGATTTTCTTATAACTAATACATAGTTATGCAGATTGTTTAACATTAACTACTGTATATATTTTATACATGAATAATTTACCTCTTAATCAACTACTCAACATGATATTACTTATGCAAGATTTAAATTTAATATCTACATACTTACTTTCAAACCAAATATCAAATAACATGATATTTTATGTTAATTTGTATTCTCTCCACCCACCCTGCCACCCCCGAGGCCCAACTCTCTCACCCTTTTAATATTGGGGAACTTTCACATATAGCCAATCAAAAATAGTCCAATTACTCTGCATAACTATAGTTTGATAATTACAATTCGTAGCTACATGTTATAAGGAGGAGAGAGGTGAGCGAGACTGGGAGAGAGACGAGAGAGGCGAGAGAGATGGGGCAAAGAGTGGGAGAAAGGTGAATTGTATATGTATATATGTTAGATAATTGTATATTATACATATGTATATGTATATATGGCAAGCGAGATTGGGAGAGGGAGGAGAGATGCGCGTGAGAGAGGGCAGAGAGTGGGAGAGAGGTGAGTTGTATATGTATATAGGTTAGATAATTGTATAATATACATATATATTTGTATATTATGAAGAATTATACATATACAAACGTGACTAATTATACAAACTTGAAGTCAGCCTGCGTAATTAATGTATAATGTTAGTCGTGAGTGGTAATTATAGCAAACTATAGCTATGATGAGTAATTAAGTAGTATAAGTTTGCTTAATCGCGTAATTTTCCCTTTAATATTTTGCTAAATTACATATAAAAACTCTTAACATAACAAATTACATCCATGACTTGATTCAATTTGGCCAATTTGGTGTTGAAATTACTATAGGTAACCCGTCCATAATTTTAAGGGTTGAGCTCAAGATAATTTGAATTGAGTTCAATCTCAACTTATTCAAGCCTTAACCTATTTTAAGAGAATCTTCGATTGAGCCCAATTTAATTTCCAATTGAAGACTCTTTATTTGCATTGATGTAATGTATGTTCCTATATTGAAGGTATGTATTACTATCTATTTTTGTATCTATTAGGATTTATCTATCAATTTGTAACTTGTTAAAAATTTCTTGAGTTGAAATTCAAAGTGTGGATATAAAACTTAAATAATAATATATTAAAATTATTGAGATTAAGCGGATCAAATTAGACGAGTCAAGACCCAACCCATTTTTATGTCCATTTGAACCCAACCCATTTGATCCCAAAGTAAACTTGAGTAGGTCATGATCCAATCCAATTTCTATTTCAACCCATTTTAATATGAGAAAATTACACGGATAAGCAAACATATACTAGTTAATTAGTTAACCTAGCTATAGTTTGAATTAATTACGGCTCGCAGATTAATTTTAGTTGTAATTACGTCACTTATACAAATACATATACAATATATATATATATATACACACACACACAATTATATGACAAATATACAAATACAATTAGCCTCTCTCCACTCTCTGGCCTCTCTCGCTCGCCTCTCTCCTCCCTCTCCCGATCTTGCTCACCAGATATACAAATACATATGTATATCAGTTACATATATATAATTATCTGACAGATATACATATATAGTTCGCCTCTCTCCACTCTCTGCCCTCTCTCGCTCGCTTCTCTCCTCCCTCTCCCAATCTCGCTCGCCTCTCTACTCCCTCTTTCAATCTCGCTTGCCAGATATACAAATACATAGGTATATCAGTTACATATATACAATTATTTGACATATATACATATACAATTCGACATATATATATATACTCTTTTCCCTTTCTCACTCGCCTCTCTCCCCTCTCCCAATCTCGCTCGTATCTCTCCTCCCTCTAACATTTAACTACGAATCGTAATTAACAAACTATAACTATGAAACATAATTAAGTTATTTTTGAGTGGCTATATGCGAAAATTCCCCTTTTAATATCTTCAATTTCAACTCAACCCGTCCATTTGACACTCCTAATTAATACACTCGATTCAATATTATTTTAGTACATTCCATCATCTGGAAGAAGGAAATGTGAATAGATGTTTTTTTTTGTGACAAATCAAGATACGAAATCATATAAATTGATTTAACTATCTTCTTCTCAAATTCTTACTCTTTTGTTTACTCAATTAGTCCATGACCTCTAATTGTTGTTTTATAGTACTTGTTTTTCTAATGCACCAAACACGAGCATACACAAATTTCACCAAAATCAAATGGTAATTTTTTATGGGGTACTTCATTTGGATATCATACTTAATATTAATACGTACTCAGTTTTTTTTTAAAAAATCCACATCTATTCATTTCAGAATACTATTAAATATGCGGTGTTTGAAGTTTTATATTACTACATTTAGATAAAAATAGTGAAACTTCAGTCATATATGCAAGAATTTTAGATAAAAAGGCAAAAATAGTAAAACTTCATTCACATGAAATTTTGCAAGTCTATACACTTTAGAACAACTTCAGATATGTAGTATAATATAATAAAACTTTAGTTATACGTGTAAGAACTTAAAAGCAAAAATGCTTGAAATGCAGACAAAAGGCCCTAGATACCTTAGACATAGCACATAGCACATATCACACGATATGTTTCAAGCATAACATAATTAATATCGACATAAAGAAATTGTCCCTTTCATCAAGGTGGAGCCAGATAGGATTGAGGGGTTCATTCAAATTTCTTTTGATGGAAAATTACATTTTTTATACATAGTTAAATTTATTTTTTTGGTAGATATATTAAATGTTGAATCCCTATGATTTCTTTGTATTTACCTTTTCATATTTTAAAACCCCTATTAAAAATTTGTGATTCCGCCACTGTCTTTCGTCTTATTAAGGTAAAGCACAGACCAATGACCAAATCCTAACTTTCATTGTTCGAAAACAAATTCCTTTGTTAACGTCTTAAGCAGTCTATAAAGTGATTCTTTCAATCACCATCTAAGATTAATTAAGGATTTGAAATTATATTTAAAAAAATTGGACAAAATTATCCCTAGCTAAACCACTAGAATTCGAAAAATTGACAAGAGAAATCTAATGAGCAATTCATGAAGTTCAAAAATTTACTAGAGTTTTAAATACCATGAATCACGCTCCTTGGTAAAAGTTTAAACCAAGGAACGATTCATAAAGTTCAAATCTTTGTAATTTAAGTAAAAATATTTTTGTCCAAAAATTTTTTCCACATAAAAGTATGGAAAAGTGTCTCTTATAGATGTTCTCTGAGCAAGTTATTAACTTAGGAACTTTATCTTTATCTTACTAATAAGAGATAATGGTAAAAAAAACATATCGAACGAGTTTTATATCCTGACTATCAATTATTCCATTTTCCTATCTGAACTATCACCATCAATATATTAAAATACAAACAACGATTAGTTGTTCCCTTTTCCTACCTGAACCATCGTTCAAAAGAACAACTAATAATAGGGGTGTAGAACTCACAAAAAGATAGTTCAGATGTGTTTTCAACTATTAACCCTACTGATCATGAAAATGATTTGAGTAATTCTTTAGGTTACCTTATGGAACTAAAATCAAACACAAAATTATGAACTTTATATAACAAAAATGAAAAAAAGTCACCACCCTAACATCCTCAAGAAAGGGCAAATTAGAAAAGATTACAATCTCCATGAGAGTTGAGTTTTCACTTCACAAAAAGTACCTTCCTACAAAGTGCATTACAAAAGGAAAATAGGAAGATGAACCAAACGTGTTTTTCGGAGTTCAACTTCAAGTAAAATCCCTTTGTTAATTGTAAACTTGTCCAACTTTTCACCTCCTACATCTCCAAGCTGACACTGAGAAAAGCGCGCGATCATGCCAGCAGATCACCACGCTACCGTTCTCCTCTTTAATCTTGTATCCTTCACAACTATAACTCTGCAACAATCTCCTTGCCTGCAACATAGCGTAATAGCTCAAAGGCACGTTCGCGAAACCAGCTCCATCGAATCTTTGAAACCATTTATCCAATTTTTCGTGTCTCTCCTTTCGTTCACCTCCCTCACACGCTACAATGTTCTTAATCTCCTCGCCAAACAGCATTTTCTCGACCTTTAACCTCTCCAACGATGTTCTCTGTAGTGTGAATTCGAGACAATCAAACAATGCAGCATAAAAATACAACGACTCGGATAGCCTTTCCATAAGGGTTGTACCGTTATGATTCGAGTCTTGTTCTGTAACCACCATGACCTTTGGTGACAACCCCCACAATGTGTGGAGGAATCCGTCCATCTTTGTTGATGCAGTTGAAGATAGCGGAGATGAGGATGCTGATTCATTGCCTGGACTAAAAACATTAGTAGTCATCTCGTTTTCGAGCAAATCCCCTAAAGTGTTTTGGTTTAGTATTGCCCTTTGCAAGTGAAGTCCATTCAAATGCTTAAACCCCAAAGGGGATTTCTTTTGGGGTTCATCATCATGTGCAAGAAGAGTATGCAATTGCATAACTGAACTAATAGCTAACGCCTCTCCGGTTTTAACTCGTAATTTTTCGATATCAAGATTCTCCAATTTACTAACTACTTGATGAAACTGAAAAGGGATATCAAGCTTTTCAGCTTCTTCTGTTAGAACATGTGCTATTTGTTCCAACACTTGCTTTTGTTGATGGACCCCCGTAATCCTCAAATGTGGGGGTCCTTCAGGGCGTGCGCTCAAATCCTGGAGGAGCGCACGCCACTGCAAGGGTTCGGAAGCATTAAGATCAACTATATGAACCATTTTTTCACCTTCCATAGCTTCTATGATCGCTTGATTAGCGATCAAAGAAGCTACTTTCAAGAACGGAAAGTACTCAAAAAACATCTTCTTCACAAGAATATCCTCAGATACAACCCTCAACTTAGTCGAATTCAATGCCTTGTAAATCCCATTCCAAGATCTCAAAATCCTATCAGCAAGTGACTCAGCGAAATACGAGGCGATTCGCTGCATTGTATCTCCATTAGGAGATGCAAGATGGGAAATTTGATCAAGTGCTATGTTAGCATTTTCAAGATTTCCAATAGCTACATGATTAGCACAAGTAAGCAAAAGGTGAATTAGATATAAACCTCTATCCTCAGATTTCAAATCTTTAAGCCATTGATATGGTGAACCACCAAAATTAGGTGAAAGTGACATCATTGGGAAATTTTGAAGTGGTGATGATGAAGTCACTGATGATGAACCATCATCTTGTAACATTGTGATTCTTGAAATCAAAACCCAAAAATTTCCCAAAAAATCAAAACTTGGTGGCACAAATGCCAAGAAACATAAACAAAAAAAGACAAATTTTGGCAAGAATGAGTAAAAAACAGAGCACAAGTTCCCAAAAATGACAAATTTGGCAAGAACTCACAAACAACACAAAGAACCAAGAATTCCTTTCTGGGTAACTCAATTCATCAAAAACCCACAAAAAGCAACACAAGAACTACCAAAATAAGTTCAAGAATCACCAGTTCAGGAAGATGAAAAAAAACAGAGCACAAGTACCCAAAAAACACAAATTTGGCAAAAACTCACCAAAAAACACAAAGAACCAAGAATTCCTATCTGGGTAACTCAATTGATCAAAAACCCATAAAAATCAAACTAAGAACTCCCAAAATAAGTTCTTAGAACAAAGTTCAACAATCACCAGAAAACAGAGCACAAGTACTCAAAAAGCACAAATTTGGCAAGAACTCACCAACAAGACAAAGAACTAGAATTCATCAAATACCCACAAAAATCATAACCAGAACTTTCCCAAATAAATAAAAAAAAGTTCTTGCTGGGTTCAAGATTTTTTTGGTTTCTCTCTGTGTAATTTTTTTTTGGTGAAGATATAGAGAGAGATGAATTTGGTTTGAATTAAAAAGGCTTGTTGTGAGAGATCATAGTCTTGTTTTGTTGTTGACAAAGCATGGGGTTAATTTTTGTCGGTAATATTTTTGTTTTTGTTTTTGTGTTTTGCTTAATTTCAGAGGAATATGGAATTTTTTGTGAAAAACAGAGCCCTCTTTTTTTGGCTTTTTGTGTATCAGTTCTCTCCTTCTACGTGTCTCATTGTTTTGTATTCTTTTTATAATTACGGTGTTTGAGTCAGATTTGTATGTATAACCACTAGTTTCAACTTTCATGGATGTCTATCATCGTCCACAAACAATAAGTATTACGTAACACTATTTGCTAATACGAATTGAATTTGAGACCTTTTGGTTGTCATTGACCATGCGACCGTACCTTTGACTACCTGTCTCGTTGTTTTTATTTCGAGTGAAATGATCGAAAATACTTTAAACTATCAGATTTCCACGAGTTTCATATCTTATTTATCCGTTGTTTTATTACTTAGCTAAATTATCATTTTTTTGTATATTAAAACATACTTTGATACTGAGTTGATCAAATATTAGTTTCACTTGACAACAAGTGTGTATAAGTTAATTTAAGGCGTAACACATAAATGTGCTATTATTTAACTTGATATCATTTCACATTTATGACCTCCAAATTTAGGTGTGTATAAGTGGATACCTAAACTTGTATAAAGTTGAATAAATATATGAGTCCTACGTGACATAATATACATGAGACACCATGTAGGACTTAAATTGTCTTGTAGGATGTCATGTAGAATATGTGTGCCTATTTGTTCAACTTCATCCAAGTTTAGTGTCTACTTGTGCACACTTAAAGTTGAAGGACATAAATATGAGCTGAGACCAAATTAAAGGGTATATTTATATATTAGGCCTTAATTTAACATCAAATTATGTTTTAATAATACAAATAAAGTTATAAAACAACAAATAGTATTAGTATGGTATAAAATTAGTAAAAAATATTAATAGGTTATGGGGTGTGTTTTTTACTGAACTAACTCTTTCTCTACTTTTAGGAAATATTTCTGTTATTTTTCTCTTTTCCACATTGTAAAGAGGAGATTCAAATGAAGTAACGTAGTAGTTGGTTATGATTATTATCACACTTACAATTATTTACATACTAAGCTATTTAATGTATATATAGTTAAAAATAAAATATGTGATTATCTTATTAAAAGTTTAAATCGTTAAATGAAGCTTTTAATTTATAGGAATAACTCTTTTTTATACTTATTTGCATCTCTTTCATTTTTGAAAACTTATAAATGAAATATCTTACATCAAGAAGTTCAAATTATTAGAGGGAGTAGTAAGTACAATCACCTAATAAGTACAATAATTTCAATATGTCTTTTATGTGTGAACCTGTTCTGATATCATATTGAATTGAATATTCATTTAATAATTACAATAGTTAAGAAAAGGGAAAAGAATCTGAAAAATACTTTAACTTTGGTCGAAATTATTGTTACGATACCAAACTTTATGGAGGACTTTTTACCCCTACACTATTTAATAGTATATTTTAAAGGTATATATGTGCCCACGTGGACACGTTACTTTTTATAATGATTCAATATTTATGATGTCCACGTGGGCACATATATACCTTTAAAATACACTATTAAATAGTGCAGGGGTAAAAGGTCCTTTCCAAAGTTTAGTATCGTTACAGCAATGTCGATCAAAGTTCGAATATATTTCAGACATTTTTCCCTTAAGAAAATCATACTTTTAATTATTTAATTATATCATATTTCAACACTTAATTCATCACAACCAACCCCCTTTTGCCTCTCAAATATCATCTTAACTCTTGTAATTTAAAAAAAAAAGAATTCCAAACACTAGAGAATAAAAAGAACAGATAGACTACTAGATAAAAACCATGTACTGGTCTTTGCTTATGACAATATGTTTCAAATAAGAACAACCCCCCCCCCCTCCAACCCCAACCCCCACACCCCCAACTCCATCCCCAACACAAAATCCAAGCTCTTTTTTTTGTTGTCTCTGAGGTAGTAAGTAGAGACTATGGAACAACTTCTTGGTTGTATGTTTGTCACTACCTAAAGTGGACAAGGAATCAAGGTTGGCTAAACGACTACTATATTCTTGAAAATACACTAAAATCCAAACATGTCCTAACAAAAGACAAGAAAAATGACATCAATTCATTTGTTTTTATTGTGGGGGCAACTCTGGGAATTTTGCAAGAAGAAAAGACAATTCAACTAGGTCTTTATCTTCTCTTTCATCATAATAAATATTGTTATTTCCTCCATTTTAAATTATCTATCGTAATTTCCTTTCACACTTTTCTTTTGAAATCATTAACTAAAATAGCAATTTAATTATTCTTACTGATATTTGAACAATTATAACATTGCCCTGTAATTATAGTTAGAGGAATTAAGATCTCTTCGGATCTCTTACATGTAAGAATGAATTATTATTTTTGTGTGAAAAAAACTATAAACGAAGACCTCTTGTTAAAAACACCACAAAACTACTTAAAAAATAAATTTTAGATGTGCCTTATAGAATCAATTTTTTCATGAACATTTAAAATGACAAATAATTTGAAATAACTATTTTTAAAAAAACACCACATATAATTATTTGAGAGGGAGGAATAAGTAATACTCCCTCCACACCAATTTATACGATATACTTCGAATTTCAAGAGTCAAACAACAAAATCTTTGACTGTGATTTATTAGCATGCCTTTAAATCTTTGTGATTTATAGTTTTTAAATATGCATATTATTTTTCAAAAAAATTTAAGATTATATGACCCAATTCATAATCAAAATAAAAAGTTTTAACTCTCGAAATTTAAACAATAGTATCATATAAATTAAGACAGAGAGCGTAGAAAAAAATGAACAAGCTAACACAAAGAGAAGATGGCTTTAAGGAAACAGACAAAAGAAGACAGCACATTGATGTTTTGTCCTTTACTTGTTAGACTCTTAGCCCAAAGGAATGGAAATTTTGGCCACTTGTTGATAAACCCAATGGTGATTTTTGGAAGTTAGCCAACCACTTTGTTGTTTCTGACTAAAGGATCCAAGATAAGTATTTAATGTATCATAAGAAACTTTGGACGGACTATATAAACTTTGAATTTTTTTAATTATTTTTCACCTTTTTGTTTTCAAAATTTGATGGTTAGGATGAGTAAATGACACCTTTGTTAGGTGTAATGTGTACTGATTGTCGGTAAATGCTGTGGTGGAATGATAAATATTTTTCTTTTTTTTTATGTATTTCATTGTTTTGATCTTTAATAATTGTGGTGTTCGAGTCATTTCGCATGTACTTCGACTAATTTTACGAAATATATGTCGGCTTTTGCTAGCAATATGTAGGCAGACAATTCTGTTCATCAAGGCTCGACTGATTCCATAAGAATATCTATCATCTCCCACCAACAAGTATTTGATAATTTTGTCTGTCAAGGATAGAAAAGATGGGGGAAAATCACATAGTGTTTTACTCTATTGGAAATTGGATCTAAGATTTCTTGGTGTTCAACCCACGTTATTGACCACGAAATCATACCCTTAAGTGCATGTTTTGTTATTTTTATTTTAAGTGAAATGATCGAATATATTTTAAATTATCAATTTTTCATGAGTTTCATATCTTATTTATTCATTGTTTCTGACCGAAGGATCCAAGATTAGTATTTAATGCATCATAAGAAACTTTGGACTATATATACTTTGAAAATATTGTCTGTTTTTTCTTTTTCATTTTCTTTTTTGTTTTCAAAATTTGATGGTTAGGATGAGTAAATGAGACCTTTGTTAGGTGTATTGTGTATTGTGTATTGACTATTAATAAATTAGATTGTGGTGAAGTGGTAAATATCTTTTTTATTTTTTAATCAGAGATTTTGAGATGAGTCTCCTTGAATACATAATCGCTTTTGTTAGGACATATTTTACCGATGAATTCAAATTTAGTCAGATTTTAATATGGATATCAAACACCGAACTAAAAGCCAAATATATATATATATATATATAGTAAGCATTTGGATATATAATTTGGGGTTTAGATTTGAAGTTTTTTTTTTAAAAAAAAGTTAGCGTTGGTTTATATTACTTTATAAAATGTGAACAAAATTTGAATTTCAATTCAAATCATGTTTTGAAATTCCAAACTCTCAGAAAAAAAAAATAGATTTCAAATTCTAAGTTATAATTTCAATTCTTTTTTAAATATAAAATGTGACTCATAAGTTTAAATTTTGCAAATAAAGACTTATCATTTTAAATTTTATAAAAAAAGAATAAATTTGTTCAACGTGAACAAATTGTCTGTTGCATCCGAGATGATTATATTAAAGAATAATTAGTTACTACTATTGCTGATTTATAAAAGCAGTGAATTTTTGTAAAATTATATGTACATAAATTTTTTGAATATCATGTAATCACAAACATTTATTTATAAAATAAAATGGAGATATGTATGTAATTTATTAACACGGCGCCTTAAGATATTTTGTTACCTTGTTAATGAACTTTGATTTACTCATTTGATAAGATTGTATAAGAGTTAGGAAAATTGTGAGGTTTTCATGTTTATGAGAAAAAAAATGCAACTAAAAAATATTCAAATTACATATTCAAATAATTTCAACTTTAAATCGATTGATATATATTTTTAATACGTCTTTTGCTTAAATTTAAATATCACTTTTTTCTTATTTGATTTTAATCAAAAGATTACCATGAATATAAATATACAGTGTCAAATATTTTAAATTATATTGATTATTGGTAAAGGATAAGTCTTAATAAATAGAACTCTTATCTCAAAGTAGTCCAAATGTAAACGTAATTAAGTTGAACAATATAAAAAGTATACTATTGTATTTTTTGAAATTCAATTTGATTAATTTTTAAAGTTAAATTAGATTATATTAATTTGATATTTTAAATTAAAAATTTAGATATTTAAAAATTATACGAAAAGTACTATAAATTGTAATTTTTTGCATATCAATGTGATAAAAAATATATCATAAAATATTAGTTAAAGTTCTTTTCGTTTGATTCTAAAAAAGAAATTATGATAATTAAAAAGAAACGAAAGGAGTATTTGGATTCTTTTGTTTGAATTTGAAAATTTTCAAAGTGTCTATCGTGACCATATAAGTCAAAAAAAATAGCTGCCAACTCGACAGTTTCAAATAGTAACGTATAAAAATAAAAATAAAAATATAATTTATTTTATTTGAAAATTTTAAAATTAGATTTGTATTTGGAATATTTTTTGAAAAGACTATTTAGAATTTGAATGTACTTTTTTTCAGTATGGTTTATTTCCCCACTCCTCGGCCAATTTCAACTCAATTTCTTAAAATTAGCAAAATCATTCACTTAGACTAGTTTATCCGAAACATATAATCAAACCTGTTTTAAAAGAGATATATCTCAAAAGGAAAAAAAAATTCAAATATGTCATCGAAGTTTGAGAAAAGGTTTATCTATGTCATTTGTTAAAAGTTTGGCTTATCTATGTCATTATTTGTAAACAAAAAATATTTTTGATTTTGCAAAACTATTTTTTACACGTGGTCAATTATGATTTGGTCACACTGTTAATTAAATCATTTTTTAAAAGGGAAAAAGCTCAAATATGCTATCGAACTTTGTGAAAATGTTCATTTATGTCATCCGTTAAAAATTTGGCTCATCTATGTAGTTCAGTTGATAAATAATGACATGAATGAATCTTTTCACAAACGAAAATGACATAAATGAGCCAAATTTTTAACATATGACATAAATAAGGCTTTTCTCAATGTTCGATGTCATAATTGAGCCTTTTCCTATCTCAAAATAGATATTTAGTCACATAGTGTGATAGATTAGGCCTTATATACGACCTATACCTACTATTATAAATATTTTTTTTCACTTTATTTGAAAATTTGAAGTTGGAGTTGTATTTGGTGATAGTTTTTACAAATAATAAAATAGTTATTTGAGTACTTTTAAAAAAAACAATGAAATGTAACTTAAATGAGGCTATTTTTATAGGAAAAAGGGACAAAAATTGAAAAAAGAAAATTTAGTAAAAGTGGAAAAAGTGCAAACAAAGTATTATGTAGGCAACATTAAAATAAATAGTCCATGTATTGTGTATGATATTATTTAGTACTACGTTTGGTAGGAATTTGGGCCTATGTATAACCTCCTACATGATATTATATGATGTATTACTAATAGCTTCCATTTGGAGGGATTAGTAATACATAAAATATAATACCATGGGATAAGTCATGTAAAGACAAAAATATCCCTCAAATCATTTTATTTATTTTCTTGATTTTATGATTTATATTTGTACTAGTAAATTTATTTAAATAAATTAGCTTACAAATTATTTAGATAAAGTTGTTTGTTACTAAATAAATCCAATACAAATTAATACAATATTTGAAATGTGAATTGTTTGACATTAACTAATTAAAAGGACAAATTTATCACCACATGACATTTGTGATCTTAATTGAATGTATAATTTGTATGTGTATATATATATAATTTGTGTGGTTTTCTTAATTATTTGTATTTTGAAAAATTTATAAAATACATACATATTAAAATTACAACTTGCAATTTTTATGTGTAAATGTAGATGATTTATTCAATTTTACTATTGTTTGCCGTCTTTTCAATTTTAAAAGTTGATAGCTTATTTACTTTTAAATTGAAAATTGACATTTTGTAAGTAATCAATACTAAGATGAAAATTATTTATCCTCAAATAATTTAAGTGAAAAAGAGGCAAACATGACAACAAAATTGTTCTTCTCATAGCTAGTTAGAAGGCCATAAAAAAATAATATTGTCCGGCAATTATTTACCTTAACTCAATTACATAATAATTCGAGGGTATAATTGGAAAAAGATTTTTTTATAAAGTTTCAATACAAACATAAGATGAGGTGAGAAACAATGAACCAAACACTTAGTAAAAATAAACCCTGCATTACTAATCCCTGAACTATTAATCCCTGCATTATTCATCTTTGTACCAAACGACCCCTTAGTGTTTTATCTAAAATTTTCATTGCAAAACCCAATTTTCAAATAAAAAATGAGCAAAAAGTAAATAATTCTTATGATCAAACGGTCCAAAATTGCAATAAAGATAGTTCACTAGTTTATAATTTGTTTGGTCAGTTTTTTAAAATCAACTTATTTATAGAGTTTTTTTCTTCTAAAAAAGTATCTTTGATGAGAAACAATTTATGTTTAATCGATAAATTTGAAAAATATTTTAACAGCAATTAGTATATGATCAAGATTTTCAAAATCATTGCTAATTGTATTTTTCTCAAAAGTAGTTTTCAAAAAAAAAAAAATACTTTTGAGGAAAAGCTAACCTTTTCAACTTTCGCGTAGTGGCGGAGCCAGAAATTTTACGAAGGGTGTCCAAGAATTGCATAAATACATTTTTTTGTTTGTTTTTATAGTGTGAAAAAAGGTTTAAAAGTTGTTGCTAGTGAGATTCAACACAAGCACTTTTAAGCCTCGTCCCTTTCAATGCACCTGAAATCATTGGGCTACAATACCTTATTATGCTTCTGCGACTCTCCAGAAAGCACTTAATTTCTCTTAATAGGCTTCAAATCTCGAGATTTGATTCATTCAAGACTAGTTTACAACTGTTTGAGAACGAAAAATCGAGGAAGGAGAGACCAAGGCTATATAAGCCCCACATCAACTCCTCATTAAACCGATGTGGGATTCAAGTCTCATTCCTTGCGATAATATTCTACTATATTATAAAAGAGAGTTTAGGCTCAAATATAATATATAATATTCTTGTGGGACTTTTAAAAGGAAGTTTCTTCAATATTTTTTTTTACATATTATAAAAGAGAGTTTAGGCCCAAATATAATATAAAATATTCTTGTGGGACTTTTAAAAGGAAGTTTCTTCAATATTACATATTATATTTATTATATAGTAGAACTTGGGCATAAACTCCCTTTTAAAATAATATAGAATATATATATATCATATCTCACAAATGGAAAAGTCCCAATCAAGGAAGCAACATATATCATTTACAAATGACTTAAAAAGCATTAAAAATTACAATAATTACCAATTTAAAAGCTATATAATAACATAGGTTGACTCTCAGAATTCTATCAGGCTCACATATATTGGGACATAAAAAATAACACATATCATTTTAATATTACCAAAAAAGTATTATAAATAATAATAATTAACAACTTAAAATATCT
>JAJOOE010019806.1:0-15638 GCA_036250405.1 Solanum raphanifolium
ATAATATTTACAAAATTTTACATGCCCAAATTTGAAATAAAATATATAAACATTAAAATCTATAAACTAACTAAAAATATATTAACAAAGTAGATTATAAATAATAGGATAACTTTTTGAAATTTTGGGAAGTGTAAAAGTTACTTTTTAGAAAGTTGAAAAAGTGGGGCCCGGCGCGTGTTGAACAAAACTTTCAACCTATTTGGTTTATATTGCCACGTACCCATAATGCTGAGTTGAGAATCAAGGATAAAATAATCTAAAAATCTCTTCAAAATTGGAAAGGGTAAAATCAAATTGTTATTTGAAAAATATGCCCGACAAGTAACAAAAAAAAAGTAAAAATTGTGTTCCACATCATTTAATTGCCAATTTTCCAACTTAGGGAAAAAATCTCAAAATCCACATTGAAATCATGATTTAAAAGAGTTTTAAAAGATGATATACAAAGAAATCTATAAGGAATTGATAGAAGAAGCTTATCCACGTGAGTTTTTTGAAAAATACCTTTCAAAAATCGCATATCCTAAGCTCCAATCAATTGAAAATGGTGAGCTATGAAAAATAAGAAGAATCCCAAAATTAAGTTCTATTCAGGTGCAAAATACTCATGCGGTCTCGAGCCACTAACTTTTGCAATGGCGAAGAACATTGAAGTAGTGCATCGTGGATGTGAACTCAATGTCACGAATGTGAAGCTCTTTGATCGCGAAGTCTATATATCATGATCGCGAAGAGTACATGAGTGATACAACGCGAAAATGCTTATTCACGTAGCTCTTTTGCCTACTATGGGTTGTCACAAGATGCTGCTGAATCAATTTCACTTTATCCATGAAATCTTTAAATAATTATGTACCCCAAGATCGAACCTCAATTGAATCAAACCATCCAATGGGAGATCTACCCCTCCTCCCATACAAGGCCTCAAATGGTGTTATCCGAATTTTGAAATTGGTACCAATGACCACCAAAGTCCATGACATAATCTCGAAGTATATCCTCAAGTACCTAAATAGTCCGCTCAGACTGACCATCAGTCTGAGGATGGAAAACGGTACTCACCTCAAGCTTGGTACCCATCTGCTCCTGCATAGAACGCCAGAAATGTGAGGTGAACTGAGTACCTCTTTCATATACAATAGAAAAAGGCACTCCATGTAACTGAACAATCTCTCAGATGCAGATCATACTTACCCAAAGTTAAGGGTAATCCAGTCACAAAGTACATAGTAATGCGCTCCCACTTCCAATCAGGATTGGGCATCCTTTACATCGTATCACCCGATCTTTTATGCTCATACGTCACTTGCTTATAGTTCAAACACTTGGCTACAAAGTACATAATGTCACTCTTTATGTCACATCACCAATAGTGCTGCATCAAGTCATGATACATTTTTCTCCCCCTGGATGAATATAATACTTTAAATAATAAGCCTCATACAATATCATACGTACCCAACCACCAATTCTAGGTACACAAATACAACCACAAATCCTCAAATCTCCCTCAAAATCAAGAGAAGTCGACTTAGCTTTACCTTTTAACACTTTCTCAGATCACTCTCAACTTGTCATCTTCAAACTAGTGGGAACGAATCTGATCAATCAATGTAGACCTAGCCTCCACTCAGGCCAAAATATGTCGAGGTATCAAAATATCAAGTTGGACTAACTGTCTAGCCAAAGACTAAACCTCTAATATCAAAGGTCTCTCCTCCATCTTTAGAAAGGTTAAGCTACCCAGGTAGGTGTTTTTCGACTCAAAGCATTTGTTACCACATTTGTCTTGTCTGAATAATAAAGAATGGTTATGTCATAGTCTTTTAACATATCCAACCATCTATGTTGCCTCATATTCAAATTCGGCTAAAAAAGAGATATTAAGGCTACGATGGTCGGTAAAGACGTCGGAATGCACACTATAGAGATAATGCCTTCATAACTTCAAAATGAAGACCACCGGCCCTAACTCCAAATCATGAGTAAGGTAGTTCTTCTCATACACCTTCAACTGTCGAGAAGCATAGTCTATAACTCTCCCATTTTGCATCAGCATTCTTCCCAAATCGACACCTGAAGCATCACAGAATACAATAAATACCACACCCTACTCGGGTAAATGCTAAAATAGGTGTCAAGGTAGATAACTTCTTGAGCCTTTGAAAGTTGGCCTCACACTCATATGTTCACTGAAATGCTACCATCTTTTAAGTCAACCTAGTCAACAGGGCTGCTATAAAGGAGAAACACTGAACGAATCGATGATAATAACTGGCTAACCTAGTGAAACTCCGAATCTTGGTAGGAAAAGTAGGTCTCGTACAATCATGAACCGCGGCAACCTTGGTTAGGTCAACCATAATCCCTTCCTTGGTCACCACATGACCCAAGAAAGCCACAAACTTAAGCCAAAACTCACACTTGGAGAACTTTGCATACAAATTTTCCTCCCTCAATATTTGAAGCACGGTCCTCAAGTGACAAAGGAATAAACCAAGATGTCATCAAAAATATAATCACAAAGGAATTCAGATAAGGCTAAAACATCCGACTCATCAACTCCATAAAAGTGGTCGGGGCATTAGTTAGTCCAAAGAACATGACCACAAACTTATAATGCCTAAAACGAGTCCTGAAAGCAGTCTTCATAATATCCAAATCTCGAACTCTCAACTGATGGTAACCTGTTCAATCAAGAAGAACATTGACGCACCTTGAACTGATCAAATAAATCATCAATGCAAGGAAAAAGATCCTTATTCTTAATTGTGGCTTTGTTTAACTATCGATAGTCGATAGGAATCCTCATACTACATCTTTCTTCTTCAGAAATAAGATCAGTGCTCCCCATGGTGAAATACTAGGGCGAAAAAACCTCTTCTGCAAAAAGTCTTCCAATTGTGCTTTCAATTCTTTCAACTTCACCGGAGCCATCCAATAAGGAGAGACAGAAAGGAGATTAGTGCCCGACTCTGAGTTCGTATCCGAAAGGAGTGATATCCTTTCTTCGTGCTCGTCACATGATGGAGAAGTGGTGTTTATCTTTACTATTCTTTATAGACTTTTTATACATTTGTGTTCTCTATTTTCATTTTTAAACACAATCATTTTATGTGACGTATTTTCCTTTTCAATTCATCTAAATAAAATATGTCATCTCTTTAAAATTAGAAACAATTTAACTTTAAAATTCTACTTTTATCCTTAATGAAAGGTAATATCTTTCAAGGATGACACCTTTAACTAATTAATGTGAGAACTATTACACCATTTGGTACCCCATAAATGATCTAAAGTACTGCCTCCATTTTAAAAAAATAATCTAGTTTTCTTTTTAGTCTGTTTTAAGAAGAATAATCCCTTTACTTTTTTACAATACCTTAATTTCAATTTTTCATGTATTATGTTAAAGGCCACAAGATTAAAGAGTATTTTGATATATTTGACATAACTTTAATCTAGGATCATGAAATTAATAGGTATTCTTTATTTTCCCAAATTTCGTACCAAATCAAACTAAACAATTTTTTTTTTAAATGGAGGGAGTAGCATTTTTTGCTTTATTGGAGGACGACATAATGCACGAAGCAATCTGTTAAAGAAGTTATTAGGTATTCCTTTTCTTCAATTTTACTTGTCTATTATTCTAAAAATAAATTTTCATTTTCAATTGTTATTTTTGACATATCAAGAAAAGATACATTATTCTTTTCAAGTTTATCCTAGCATCAATGACTTATTTCTCAAATCATTTTTCAAGACCTAATACTAAATATTAATTAATAGGAATAGTGTGGTAAAATCAATCAGTATATTTTTAAGAAGTCTGTTTTAATGTCACGCCCCGACCCTACACCATGGATGTGAATGACACTCGGAGACCATTGTTGGTCACGATCGAATCCTTGACCTGGCTAACTATGATGCATACGACTCAATAGAATACGCAGAAGCTTTAATAGATGAACATTTAAAACTTTTACAAAATTTAAAAGAGAAAATGGCCAAATGACCCCCAACCTATTATCGGATTTCCAACAACACATTTATACTTCCCGGGGGTCATATTACCCCTTGTGCTATTTTAAATAAGAATTATTTCCTCCCTAAAATGTCATTACCAGGCATGTGTCTTGTGGTGAAAATACACGCACTTGACATGTGTTTTTTTTATTTAAAAATATTTTTTAGACTGGTTTTAAGAGTCGCCACTTAATTTTTAAGAAAACTGATTTTTCAAACGATAAAAAAAAGGAAATCGATTGAAAATATTTAAAGAGGGGTTCGAGGTTCCTATTAATATTCTAGGAAGATTTTAAAGCACCTAGAATATCCACTAATGTGGTTATCCGACAATTAAATTTTTGGCTAAAAATGCTTTAACCCAATTTGAATAGAACGATTGAACTGTTTAATAGTTGAGACGGTTATAAAAGGGAAAAACAAAAATATTGACCTACGATCTAAGTGAGATACTTCTCAAAATTTATTCTTTTAAGTCTTTTGAAAGATGATCGATTTAGTTAAATTGTTAAAACGAAATGAGCGTCTTTCGGGGATTTGAATTTTTCGACCTTAAGATCAACAACAAATATTAACAAGCAAATAAACATAATCAAAATGTAGAGGGAAAGAGATTTGGGCCCAAATCTGGTTTTCCTGTTCGCCTGGGCCCGTATTTGGGCGCATTTTTTGTTTTGGGCCTTTGGCCCATTTGAATCACCTGTACCTATCCTAAACTAACATAAAAAGAAATATTTTTTCTTTTCTTTGGGCCTTAGGCCCAATTCTTTCACCTATCCTAAACTCTAAAAAGACAATAGATAAGTGGGCTTAGGCCCGAAAGTAACAAAATACAATTTTTTGACATTAAGAGTGGGCCTTTGGCCCAATCTTTTCAATTCTCCTCCGCTTTCGCATTCTTCCAACTTCAAGAGCTGTTCGTCGATTTTTATGGCTTGGCTGACTCGATAAAAATTCCTGAGGCCTTCGTGGTCCATTTCGAAATGTGAGAGGATGGAGGACTTGAGTCCAATTTGGACTCCATACGAAATCACATGATATAGGAAAAGAAGAACAAATTAGTCAAATGAAAGAGATATAGAATATGTAATAATTTTTTAAAAAAAATGGAAGAAAAGAGGTCACTACTTTAATCAATCTTGGCGGGGAGGACACATATGGTTAGCACAAAATAGTTTTGATTAGATTGAGACTACCTCAACAATGGACTGAAGGCGAGTAAAATAATCTAGGCTATATTTAGTTTGTCAAAATACAACGTAACGGTAATAACCTTAAGCTCAAACTTAACAAATAAAGGAATTAAGCATTATTTTTAAAAAACAGAAAAATCAACAATTACTCCATGCTTATCCAAATATTGAGATCATTTGAGCTCCACTTGCAATATTCAAAGCATAAATAAAACACCAAAAATATAACAAAAAGCGCCAGTCCACATGCCTCATATATATAAAAAAATAAAAAATAAAAAAATAATTAAAAAAAAGGGCAACATATGGAATCAATACATTTAAGCTTATAAGAAGAAAACTCCATCGAACTACTGCATTGAAATTTCAAGCAGAAAGACCCACATATGACAAATTTGCATAAATGAATATCACTCTAATCTAGTTAGAAAGGCAGTACCACGTCTATGCGACATTAGGGAAATTGCATACTTTGAACACAAACAAACCGGCAAACAAATTAGTGGCAAACGATAAAGCACACTTCATTTTTTTTTTGACAACAATAGATTAGATGTTCAACACACAGCTACTAAGACTACAATCAGCTTGACATTAGATCGAAGTAAAAGAAGTAATAATAACCGAAACAAACTTAGCGTATTCAATCCTTCAAGATTCCGAATAGAAGGAAAACGAGAAAACTGAGTTTCAAACAAATCATGGAAACACGATCAGATTTAGATAAAGGGAGTTGAAACGAGACTTGATTAAACGGTCTGTGAATAGACTTAGAACAGGACAAAAACAAAGAGTAAAAACAAAACAAAATTATTGAACCAAAGAGCTTAAACACGACATTTAGGCAACCTTTTGAGACAATGCTAAGCACAAAAAACTTGAGACGAAGCAAGCTGTGAACAGAGAAACTAACAGATGGAGGAAAATAAGTTATTGCATTCTACAAATAGTAGATAACACGATAAACAACTTTCACATCAACAAGTTTGCCAAGATTCTGCTTTATTTTGTAAAAGAAATAGCTTTAACAGTAAAAAAAAAATTGTAGCAAAGCTAAAATTTAAGAAAACAGAAAGATCACAACATTGAGCACAAATCCATGAAAACTTTAATTCAATATTGCAACTAACTAAATGAAGCGACTAAAAAAAGAATATACATCATATCGAAATATTATAAACTAAACAGCAACTAACAGCCAACTAAACACAAAATAAAAAAAGCTTTTCAAACATTAAGAGGCCATTTTGAGATAGAAGAAGGTGATACCTTTTTCGGGGCAGCGAACGGGACTATGCAAGCTGGAATGAACGGCGACTTTCACCACCAAAAGAAAACTCGAACACGAACGATCAAACCAAACTTTGGGCAGAATCTCAGACTTGAATGGATTTGAGAAAAACCGACTCAAAACGAAGTAGAAAACGTGATAATCCGGTCGAAACTAAATTCTCCCCGCCCTGAATGTATTTTTATGTTTATATTTTAGCTATTTTTTTGCTTAAGCTATGAATGTAGTGTTTCTTTTTGCTCCAAAAATCCAACCAAAAAAAATTCCCCCTCAACAGCCAAGACGACAAAATATATAAAAAAGAAGAACTAGGGTAGATTTTGGGGAAGAATCGGATAAATTAGGATTCAAGGGCCCATTTCAAAATTCAAAAATCAAAATCTTTCATCGATTTGGACAAACACCCTTTTTTCTGAAAATTTGCCCCATTTCGAAAAAGGAAAAGGGAGATGGACGATTGGGAACGATCCCCTTATCCTGACGAGCAACGTGGATCCATCTCAAGACGAGCAAGGATGGGTTTCGCAGCTACAGCAGGTGTTTTTTTTGCTGGACTCGTACTGCTGGACAAAGGAGGAAGAAGTCGTGATGTTGCTGATGTCGTTTCTGTGAGCGTCTGGAGCTGCTGTGAAGTTTTGGAATTAGCGTTGCTGATGGGTTTAATCGCTGGGAAGGAGAAGTGGGCCGGGTCGGGGTTAATTGGTGGGCTGCTGGAAGGAAAACGAAAAGGGAATTGTTGGAAGTTTGGAATGGAACGTATTGCTAATGTATGTTGTTGTACTGTATGGATTTCTTTGGTATTGGGCTAGGAATTGTTAATGGGAAATGGGCTGGATTATGGGTTAAATTAGTGGGCTGCACGTGAGAATTGGGTTGTTGTAATGTTGAATGGGAAATTGGAAAGTGTTGGATTAAGGAAGGGTAATAAATGTGGTTAAATCCGCATTCAGAAAATGGCCACCTAAATTGCACTCTCGGTCAATGGAAAATTAAGAAGTTAGCCAAATTGAGTTTAATTTAGGGAATTTGACTAATATTTAACCAAGACAAATTAAAATTGATTAATTAACGAGATTCTTAATTTTAACGAAATAAAATAATTAGCTTAATTATAAATTAATAACTCAAAAATGTAAACATAATTTAAACTAAAATAAATTAGTGAAGTATTTAACTAACTAAAAAAATGAAATCTTTGAGATAATTTTCAAATAATTATAGAATATGCTAATTATATAAAAACATATTCATTATTGAAAATTATAAAAGCGACCAAAATTACTTCAAACTTAAAAAATACTTAGACTCTCTAACAACTAATTATTTTAAATCGTTTGGAATTTAAGAAGCTCGATGATCAATTTATATTGTGGAGGTCCAAAATTGGGTGTCAACAGTGTTAATAAAAAAAAAAATCTCTTCTTTCCTCCTCCTTTCTTCCTCAATCATTTCTTCAATCCTAAATATAATAAACACCATTTTTTACCTCAACAAATTTTTATATCTCTAAAAATTTATAAGAACGAAAGTTCAAGTCGGCTTTTCATCCACTCTGAATCTCTAGAGCCTTGAAGATAGTAGTCTTAATCAAAAATTTCATTCAATTAATTCAATAATCTTTTCACATTTCATTTGATTTGCTTAATTAGACAATTTCAGATAAATATTGAATGATTCATGAACATTCGAGATTAGATTCAACCTCCGATTCCGTCGATGATTCAAAATTATCACGGATGAGTAGACCAATTTGTAACACCAATTTGAGAAACCTCTCTCTCTTTCCCATTATTTCTCCCTCTAAAACTTTCATGATTAATTTATAATTTGAGTTTTTTTATTTTGATTCTTCATGGGTTTTAGGAAAACATGTAGGGTCCACTTTAAAAACGTAGAAGAAATTGTTTTGTTTCAGTTTCTTCATATGTTTGAAAATCTTTTTTTAAAATAGTATTACTTCACTTTGACTTTTTACTCTTGAGTCTGCGACATTTTAAAAAAATCAATTAATGGGTATATTTTTTTAAATAAACTTAATTTGTTAGATATGTTCTGAATAAGTCTATTGAAAAATTATTTATTCATAAAATGCATTAATTGTTGATAAATTTTATACCAAATATCCATTGATGAAGCTTCAATAATGATAATGGTGAAGAAGGTATAGTTGTATAGATAAATAAGAAGAAAGAAAGAGAAGAAAAAACGTAAGTTAAAAAAAAGAGGCAACTCACTCTTTCAAAGAGAGTGAAATACACTCTCTATGCCAACTCAACACCTAAGGAGTTATTTATTTCATTTTAAAGTAATCCAGGGAGGTAATATGGCTCCCATGAAGTATAAGTGTGTAGTTGGAAATCCGGTAAGAGGCTGGTGGTCATTTGACCATTCATTGTTTGAAAATACTTAATATAATAGTTAAACATTAAGCAAAACATCTAAAAAGTACTAAAAACTATCTAACTTTTTATGTCTATGAAGCCTCTACTATCTAAATATAGGTAATGAGACAAGACCCACGAAACCTTAAAATACAACTAAAACCAAAAAATAAACTAAAGTCCTCTAAAAGCAAAGAGGTCTCACCAAAAGCTAGCTAACGAGCGCATAACGTGATCTTAATGAAATGCATGTTGATGATCCTAAGTACATTGGATAAACGAGTATGTAATGGGGTTGAATAAAATAAATAACTGAATTGAAGGGCTGAAAGCAACTCAAGTGAATCACTACATGAATATGAGGTGAAAATCATTTAAGCTTCACAATAAGATATGCAGTAAAATCTATATGAAAATAATATACTTTACTTTGTTGGGGAGTTTCTCTAATTGACAACCATCATTATAATCCTAGTGATGATACAACGTTCACCTACATTGAAAGGGTCATCTTGTACTTTGCAGAGGTATAAGATGCTAACTATAACTAGGAGTCATCCATTAAGTCTTCTTGAGGGAGTGAGGAGTCGTCCGAAAGTCGGTACAATCTTATCCTATGTTGGCAAGGTAGTTTTGTAGGGTTTCAAGTTAAAAATAGACTCTTACCTAAATTGATGCTCGATTCTACTCCTACAATGATCAATATCAATATGCTCAATAGTCCTGTGAGAGAAAATATTTTACATTACTTTCACTTTTCTTTACTGAAGTACTTTTCAGAAAATCAATTATATTCTTTCTCTTTCTGAACTGTCAAATAGTACATAGGAAACCATTCATATCCTTTCTTTAAAAATTCATTTCAAAACATGCATTTAAAATGTATACTTTCAGACTCACCTTTAAAGTCCAAAATTGATGTATAAGAAATCTCATATATTAAGCTTTATAAAAAAAAAATAGGGTTCATGTGATACGAAACATGAACAACAATTTAGAATTCAATATGCAAAACAGAAATCAAAATTTCAACGGTTAAGAAATTGGAACTCAGAATAAGAAACACAACTGAATTTAGATTTCAAGAAAATTGGGAATATAATTCTAAACATAGCGTTTCACTGACTGAATTAAGATGTAGGGAGTGAGAACGGACTAGTCCATCACTATGAGTAGTCTTACATTACTGGAAGAACGAAGCACTTGAATAGGTCTAAAAAAGAACTTGATTAGAAACCTTGAATGCCCAGATTTTGTCTTCCTAGCGGTTTTCTTTTTGAGTATGGTAGTTGAGAGCGTAGAATTAAAAGAAAATTGATTACTTGGTGGAATATATTCCCCTAATTTAAGTTAAAATATCATGGCATGGGCTTAGAAAAAGTGGGAAAAGACAAAAGAAACCCCACTTAGAAAATTATTGAAAACCTTCCACGGGCCCATGCATCTACGGTTCATGAATTGATCTACTGACTATATGTCACGTCCCGAGCCTATACCCTAGACGTGGACGGCACTCGAAGACCATTACCGCCCCAAGTGAACCCTTGACCTGGCTTACTTAACTCAGCGGAAGACAATATTCATATAATAACTTAAATAAATAATATCTTAACCAAAATGGCAACTCAAATCTTAAACGATCCAAATGAAATGAATAAGACTAAAGAACTAACATCTAACTGTCTATGAAGCCTCTAATAACAACAGAGATAGATATTAGGACAGACCCCACAACATCCTAATAAACTAAACTAGAAAGCAATGAAATGGATCCTCCGGAATGCAAGGAGGCTCACCAACAGACTCTGAACTAATCACTGGATCAACGATGCGCCGGAATGCCGATCCTAGTTACATGTGTCTGCATCATAAGACGATACAGGCCAACTGGCATCAGTACATTGAATGTTCGAGTATGCGAGTTGGAATGCTAAAACAACATAAGCTAGAAAGAATATGAGAGACACTGAAGAACTTACCTAGCTCAACTCAACTCAACATGACTGAACTCATTTCAATATAAAGCAGTTTAAAAACAAGTGCAATATAAAGAAAAATTGTTTAAAAACATTATATTAACTTTGTGTGTATGCAAAGATACAAACAACTCTGAGATGTATGTAAAAATACAAATAACTGATGTATATAAAAATACAATACTTATGTGGGAGTTTCTCTAACCGACAACCATCACATAAGAGCTATAGTGATGATACATCGATCTACCTCACGCTGCCAGCGCATCCTATACCCGGCCAAAGGTATAGGACTTGAACTGCCTAATGGATCCACTAGTCTATTTCGAAAAGGATTCATCTAAAAAGTATGACCCTTTTCTACCCATGGTGGCTACATGGTTTTATGGTGACGTAAGTTATCTGAACTCATGCTCGTCCCCAATTCAGTGCTCAATACTACTCCCAAAATATACTAGCTCTTACGTTTTAAAGAAAAACATACTCCTCTGATTTGAGATTAGTGCTCAAAAACTTAGCTCAAAGGCTATCTTGGAAATCTCAGTTTCCCTTTTTGCTTCATTTAGAAAGCTATTACTCCTCTCTGAAAACTTGCCTGAAGGCTCTCTGGAAATCTCAGTTTTCGTTCTTATTTAAATGTGAAAAACATTTTAAATCTTTTTGGGGAAATACTTAGTCCTCATATGCTTCTTTGAAGAAAAGAACTTCAACTTTACTCTTTACTGAACTCAAAACTTAAGTCTTAGAACAAAGTTAAAGCATTTGTGAAAGACTTTTTGAAAACTTTAAGAACTTATCTTAACTTGACTCTTGATTTTTCTTGACTTTGATCTTAACTGCTATTGACTTGACTCTTAACTGATCCTTGAATTGAATTATGGATTCAAGGATTATGATTTGTGTTTGGAAAGACTTCATGATGTTTAGGAATGATTTCGAATAGCTAAACTTGAGAAAAGTTACTAAATCACCGTCTTGGAACAAGTTCGCGACGCAAAGATGTTTCTAAATAAATACTCACAAAATTTAATTTTGAGACAGAGGAGTCCGCGTCCTGTCCGCGACGCGGAGTCAATTTTTGTTCACTGGGGTAACAAGTCCGCGACGCGGACTTGTTTGACAAAGTTTGCTCGACTTTTTCCTTCTTTATTTTCCAGCCCCAATTCGCCTAAACTCGAATATTTTCCTCAAATTCATTTTAAATCCCGATACCCAGCATATGTACTCAAGAACCTAACTCAAGGTAACTCTAAAACACAACGTAAAGATCTCAGAAACTCCACAATTCAACCCAATTCAAGAACAACATTCAAATTCAAGAATTCATGTCAAGAACATCAACATTCAAACTCTTTTAGGACGAACTGCGATGAACTAAACTTGTTTGGCGCGTGGGTGAATGAACCCAACGCTATGAGAGACTCACATACCTTGTAGGATCAATTCCTTGACGAATCTACCACCAAAATCAATCGTTCTTGGCGAATCTTGATTTTCTTTTTCTCCTTTCTCTTGCGTTCTTTCTCCAAAAACCCTAACTCTAATTTTTCAAAAACTAAACTAAACTAACTCAGTCTTGTCCCTAATTATTTTACTAACAATGGATTTAATTAATTGGGTAAGGAAAAGACCAAACTACTCTTTAAAAATCCGGATTGGGCATTTCTTTATTTGAACTGCCCAACTTCCAAAAGACGTAACTCACTCATCCGAACTCGGAATCGCGCAAACTCGGCGGCGTTGGAAAGATAATTTCAAGAGATTTCCAACCACATCTGGAATCACACTTAAATCATCCTGAGCTAGGAATTATAGCCATTTGAAGTTGACTAAAACCTCACTTTGACTTACTTAAAAATTTCCAGATTTCCTCATTCTTTCCTAAAGTAACTATTTCCAGATTTTAAACTTCCTTCTAGTTCTTTCTAGTTGCGAGATGTTACACTATAGATCTCCGTGGAATTCATATTGAAGTTTTAAGTCTCAGAAGTTCATTCTAAGGGCGCAAATTACGACCTGTAGAAGTTCCTATGACCCGTAGATGGGTCCGTAGGAATTGGACCCAAAATTTGACTTTCAGTACTTTTTACATGAGTCAACAGTACGGGTCGTAACTCTTTCTACAACTCGTAGAAGTGATTCTTAGGTCACTGACTCAGAAAACTCTATTGTAGTAGTCTCTGGTAAAACAATCATAACTTTTTACTCTGAATTAAAAATGAGGCAAACTTGGTGGCATTGGAAAGATGACTAATAAAACTTTAATCTTATAGGCAATGGGCCACCATAATCATTATGTGCTAAGAAATATAGTTATTTGGAGTTGACCTAAGTAGAATCTTGTATCAAAACTTAATTGGGGAGGAAGCTTTCAACTCAACTTTGTGCTAAGAGATTCTAGTGACCTTAATTCATATCTCCCTCACTAAATAATTGACCTTAACACTTAAGAGAAATTTAAGAATGCCTGATATGACCTTATATGCAAAAGAAGAATGATTCGGATCTTAATTTTGAAAATTTTAAGGTATTACCGTTAATTTCAAATGTGACAAGTAAAAGTGAACCTAGAGAATATGAATATATTTGTTTTCTAGCTCTTTACTACTCCTGGTTCCTAACATTTAAGAATTTATCAGGATATTAAAAATAATTTCATTTTGGATAATGACATTCATAATAATATTACATCAAGAAGCTATTAATTTAAATAACCAATTCTTTTATCTTTATCATCCTCCATCTGATTATGAGTCCGTTTGGATTAGCTTAAAAAGTAGCTTTTAAATCAAAAATAAAAAGTCAAATTGAAATGACTTCTAAGTCAAAAAAAAATAAAAAATAGGGGGAGACCTACTTTTGGTTTTTGACTTATTTTAAGCTATTATAAACTTATTTTAGGTCATTTTTTACCTTGCCAAACACTTCCTAATTTATTTTGAGTTATTTTTGTCTTATTTCAAGTTATTTTTTATATACTGCCGAACTCTTCTAGGAGTCAAAAACCGACTTAAAAGTAGATTTGGCCAACTTTGAAGTCCATCCAAAAAAATGATAGAAACTATAAAGTAGCTAAACCTTTTTTTCTGTGTGTTATTTATGAATTAGGACTTTGGTTAGCTAGTGGCTAAACAAACTATATATCCATATAAATAAGACTTCCTGGTAAACAATTTTGGCCACTCATCTGATAACTCTCTTTAATTAAACTTTGTATTAGTCATGCAGACTACAAGTTTCTCCCAATTCAACATTCCATCGATTGTACGGGCCTCACCTCGCCCTACAACCACCATGCTCCGTCGCCAAACCACCTCATCGCGGAGGTTATCTCCGTTTTACGCAATGGCTTCATCCACATCTCGCCACCAGGTTACTCACTCAATGCCACCAGAAAAATTGGAAATCTTTAAGTCATTAGAATCTTGGGTCTCAAAAAATGTCCTCCCACTCCGCATGCTCGTAGAGAAATGTTGGCAGCCCACTGAGTTTCTTCCTGACCCATCTCAAGGGCCTAAACAATTCAAAGAAGAGGTTCCAGCCCTAAGGCAACAAGTTTTAGGGCTTTTGGATGAGTACTTTTGTTAGATCGAGAAAGATTTTGATAATTGACAAATAGAGGAACAGATGAAAGGAACCGGTTGCTCCAACATGTTCCTTTCAGACTAAATCCGACTGGGATAAGGAGAACGTCAACCACGCAAATTAGAAGTTATAAAGCGGTGGAAGGGTTGCTTTTTCGACAAGAAACCAGTGCAAAAAGGTTTCCTTTCATAAAGAAATCCTAAGCGGAGTAGGAAGCATAAGCAAAGTAGGAAGTATAACAGCGTGAATAACTTTCAAATCCGAAACGGAGTAGGAAGCATGATCAGATATGTAAATCGAGTTCAAGTTGAAAAAGGTTTTGAAGAGTTCAAAGTCTACAAATAGGGCAATATTTTCTTTGGAGAAAATTGCGCACTTAAATAGAGTGTTACAAGCAGAATACAATCAAATAGAGGGAGTTCATATTTGAGTGAATTTTGATTACGAAGTGCAGCCAACGCAAGGAAACAAGAATTGAAGAACTGATTCATAGGAGTTTTATAGTTCTTAAGTCATGTTTGCTTGTATTGAGTTTTTATCGAGTTGTATCTTTAATTCTTTCTAGATCCAGTGAAGTATAAACTGGAGTAGGAATAGAGACTTCAAGTTGGGGCGACTTAAATACTTGGGAACATAAACCCTGGGGGGTTTATGTTGGAGTTTAGGAATTAGAGTTAGTTCCTAGGATTGCAAGAGTTGTAATCTGAATTCATAACTTGAAGTGGGGTCGACGATCTAGTTGGTTGTTGGCGTCTAGGAATTAGAGTTTATAATTCCTTAGGTTACATAGGCTTATAATCTTTTTTTGAGGCTCAGAATTTAATGAAGTGGAGTTAAATCCTACAGAGGTGTAGGTCATGGTTTTTACACTTGATCAGTCGGGGTTTTCCGCGATAAAATATTGTGTCATTACTTTATTTTAAATTTTTTGTTAGGTGTTCAAGACATTTTGTTTGAGAAGAGATGATACTATCACATTACTTTCACTTAATGCTTCATATCATATGAAAAAGATAAGAGTATATGAAGATCTCATCCCTTATCTTATAAGATAAATATTTTATTTAAATCAAGGGATAAAGGTCTGAAAAATATCCCAACTTTGGTCGGATTTGCTGTTGCGATACTAAACTTTCATGAGGACCTATTACCTCCCTAGACTATTTAATACCGTATTTTTTAC
>JAJOOE010019807.1:0-12712 GCA_036250405.1 Solanum raphanifolium
TTAGTCCTTCTATTAATGTACAATTGTTTTTGCACATTGTACAACTAATTAATGCATTGAAAAGTTAATGTACAAAATTGTATGCATGTTGTACAAGAGTATTAATGCAATGTTGGTCCTTTCCAACTCTCACTTCTAAATAAGAGTAAAGTAAAGTAAAATATTTCAGAATACGTTGGAATTATTTGTGAAAATATTATGCAATTACCTGAGTTTTATCCATGATGATGTACCTTTAGCGGCTACTTTTTGACCCTTAAGAAACTGTCTTGTGCAAAAATGTGGTTATAATATTTAATCAAAATAATTAGCATGTGTACTTCATCAAAAAAAATCTTAAAATAGAAAAATTACAAATTTGATTCAATGAGAAATTTTGACAAATATCTGGGAGGGGGGGGAGGGAGGGGGGGGGGGTATAGCTCATATACTTGGCAACATAAAAAATGAAACATTTAGCTCATTTACATGGCAAGAGCAAAAACAATTACATACAATGCAACAAACACAATAAATATCAGACGCTAAAGAAGAAAACAGAGAACCCCAATTGTACCGAAGCCAGAGAGGCAAGGCACTCACCCATAAATTTTGTGCATAAGCCGAACGATCGAAGATAGGCGGAAGAAGATGGATGCTAGAGCTAAGAAGAGTAAGAGAAAGACTAAGCAGTGATGTAATAGCTAATAAACTACATATAATTGTATCCTCTTCTTTTATTTCTATAAAGAATCTGTCACGATAAAAAAATTGGACGTGATTACACTTATCTATTTCCACCGAGACAAATCAACCTCAAACTCAATGAAACGAAGAAATGCGGAAAGTAAAATAAGAATAAGATAAAAGTAGAAAATTTATTCATTCTAAAATAACCCCAAAATCTGATTGTCACATATACAAGTGACTAATATAATAATACCGAATTCGAAAGATAATTACAAGTCTCAAAGTCTTTGTTTCTCGAATAGAACAAAACATAAAGTAAAAAGAACAAAATACCCACTGGGATGACAAACAACTTACCTCTCAAAGTCCTTTGACAAGTCTCGATAATACAAGAAGAAGATCACACTGGTCCAGGCTCGGAACCTACACAAGTGTAGAAGCAAGGAATGAGTACCAAACAACACGGTACTCAGAAAGCAACCTACTAAACAAAGAAAAACTAGATATAAATCAAGCACTTCTTTCGTCCCAATTGAATCTCCTCAAATTACAACCTGCATAAAAATCAGCCAAATCTAACAATGCTACAATCCACAAGGATTGACATTCACAGTTTAATAGTCAAAGTCCTAAGTCCTATTGACACCCAATTTTGGACCTCCACAATATACATTAATTATCGAGCTTCTTAAATTTCAAACAATTTAAAATAATTAGTGTTATACAGGTTCAAGAAAAATAAAATAATTTGCAGATTATTTTAAATAGTTTCGTCACTTTTGTAATTTTTAAAATATACGTGTTTTAAATTATATATATATATATATATATATATATATATATATAATTAGTATATTTTATAAATATTTGAAAGTCATCTCAAAAGATTTTTACATTTTAAACTAAATATTTTATTAATTTAGTTTAGTTTGAATTATAGTAATTTTTTTAGTTAATTAGTTTAATTATCTTATATTTGAACCAATTATTTTATTTCGCTAAAATTAAGAAGCTCATTAATTAGTTTTAATAATTCGATCTTAGTTAAATTTCGGCCGTAGTTGCAAATTAAACTCAATATGACTACCTTATTTGCAATTTTAGCCTTTTTCTTTTACTTTTCTTTTAAGCCTTTGAGAAATCAATTTGGGCCCTTTTTACTCACATTTCCAGCAGCCCACTCCCATTTCCTTTCAATTCCCAGCCCAATAACAATACATGAGTAGCCTACCAAAACAGACCCATTCAACAATAATACAATATAACAATACAAAAAATAACCAACAACGTACAACAACAAAAACCCGACCCCACTCCCAGCATCTTCCCCAAAACTTGAGCAGAAACCCAGCAACATCAACGCAGCCCAGAAAAATCGACCCCAGCTCCAGCTGAAATCGTAACCCGAGTCCAGCAGGCAGCCTGTACATCCCTCTCCGGAGCAGAGAAAAGCAGGCACGCGTCTGACCCCATTTCCTCTTTCGGAATGGGACGAATTTTTGCAATAAAAGTTGTCTTCCTTAAATAATGAAAGGGAATTTCAATTTGAATTCAAAATGGGCCTCAATCTCATGGGGATTTTTCAGCCTCTTCCCTCCCAAACTCGAAACCCTAGTGATTCCCTTCTATATATAATTGCTTATTCACTGTTGCAAAAAAAAAGGAGAGGAGATTTTTTTTTAAGTTGGAAAAATTTGGAGTTGGAGAAAAATATTGGAAAACTTAAGGCAAAGAAAGGTGGGATTTCGGGGAACAATCATTTGGTACTCAAGAATTTTAAAACATTTTTCTCTAATTCTGAATTGTGAGGAAATCTTGTTCGAGTCTGGTTTGCGTTCTTGGCTAGCTGCTCGGGATTAAACTCGTGTTTGTGGTGGTGGAAGCTCATCGCCTCCCTCTCATCCCGTCCCTGCTCGCTGCCCATCGAAAGTGTGCCCGAGTCCTCATGGAGTCTATCCTTGCATTTTTCTCATTGGGCCACTGAGGCCCAATCCTTTATTCGAGTCGGCCAGCCCTAAAAATTGACGAACAGGTCCCGGAGCTTGAAATAATATGCAGCATATTGAACATCTGAAAAGATTGGGCCAAAGGCCCACTCTTAATTCCAAAAAAATTGTATTTTGTTATTTTTGGGCCTAAGCCCTTGTTATTATGCTTATTGTTGTCTTGTTAGGAACTTAGGATTTAGGACAGGTGACAAGAATTGGGCCTTTTGGCCCAAAATGAAATTAGGCCCAAGTATTGGCCCAAGCGGACAGGAAAACCAGACTTGGGCCCAAGTCTCTCTCTTTATTTTATTATGTTTGTTTATTTGTTAATAATTGCTATTGATTTTAAGGTTTCAAATATTCAAATCCCCCAAAGACACCCATTTTGAATTAATTACTTAACTAAATTACTCATCTTTCACTTGACTTAAAAAAAAAAAAAATAAATAAATAAATAAGTTTATGAAATACTTCACTTAGATAATATTTCATTATTTTTCTATTAAAATAGGTCTCAACTATAAAGTAGTTCACTTTTGCAATTTAAGATTAGTTAAAATATTTTAGCCAAATAGTTACTTGCCGGATAACCACATATTAGCGGGCATTTTGGGTGCTTTCAAACCCTTCCCGAAATGCTAATAAGAACCTCGAACCCCTTTTAAGTTTTCATGAGATTTTTTGTTTTAGTCTTTTGGGAACGATAGTTTTCTTGATTTTTCTTAAAAATTAAGTGGCGACTCTAAAACCAGTCAATTTTCTATTTTAAAATAAAACAGAATGGTGACTCTGTTGAGGATTTGAATGGTTCTAACCTTAAGATTAAGTTATTTGGCTATATGTTTTAACTGTCTACTTGTTTTATTTATCGCATATATTGAACTGTGGCATTCATGGCACCCGATTCCGCCAAACGGCAAATAGATTGCATTAGGAAAAAAGGCGGTTACGTGGCTTACCACGGCTGTACTTCAGAAAAAACACCTTCGAATTCTTTTGAAGTGATAACCGAATAGTTGGCTTGTGGTCATTCAACGTCGTTTATTATACTTCACCCCGTAGTTTGTCCAACTCGGGTTCCCGGTCTTTCAAAAATCAACTCTTAGTCAACTAGCGTAGAGTGAAACCAAATCCTTTTTAGCGCATTGAACTAAGATGACCCAACACCCAAGGCGTATTGGTCCCATTAGAGAGACCACCTTGAGTCCAAAACGGCATACGGCCTAAACGGACGATCATACTTATGTGTTTAAATTTGAAGGTTGTATACGTCATTTGACACACTATTGTTCCTTAGGGTTGGAAGTTTTATAGGATATTCTAGTAAAAAAAAAGTGTGAGTTTTACAAGCTACTAGCCCATCCGAAGGCGTAGGCACCCGGAGACGACAAGAAGTTTAAGAGTGAAGGTATTTTCATGGAAGCATAGTTTAAGATTGTACCTTTGTGCGAGACATATTATTTTGTATCCCGTTTCCCCTATTATGTATCCCTATTCAGTTTATTCAAACTTGTATAAATTTGGGTTTTGGGGTAATGGAATGTTTCAAATGACGTATACATCCCTCAAATCGTTAGGCCTACCCTTGGCATAAAAGGGTCACATATCTGTTTAAAAATGCGCAATATTTGTTTATGTGCTACATGATTAACTACTTGTGTGATTATGCTGCTTCATTTGGAAATATTCTAGCTTACTCTTCTTCAAATTGTTTTTAGAACCCCTAAGCACAAATATCAAGTCACTATCAAAAGTGCGTCCAAATACTCTTCGAGTCTTTAGTTTCTCAATAAAATTTGAACTTCACTTTCAAATTCTTACTCTCCTATCTCCGAAAAGGTCGATTTATTCAAGTCAAAAAGGAAGATCGAACTACGTAGGGCCTGAATTCTCTCTCGTGAGATACGTAAGCAGCCTTTCAAGGCTCGGTCCCTATTTTGAAAAAAATTATCTTTTCAATTTTTGCAATGAGATTCGAATTTCATCTCAATCGAAAATCAAAAGTATATCAATTAAAGATACAATCGACTTTGTCCCGACTTAAGTTGACATTTCTGATTCACTAAGCTAAAAACCAAATAGACAAATTTCTGTCTATTTGGTCATTTCTCGATATTATGTGGGCTAGGTTATCTTCAGATAAAGCAACTCTTATGTGTTTACGGTAATGTGTGTGATATTTTGTATTATTTATCATCAACACAGACTAACACATTTTGGCTTTGAGTTATTTTTCTTTGTCAGGTACTCAAAACTGATCTGTGTTGAGAAAATGGCTGAACATCTGTATTTCACAATGTCCAAAGACCCCAAAGATTCCTTCACCTACCAATGTTTGTCAAAAGGCAAAGTAAAAGTGGTTGACAATGTTGAGAACACTGATTTGACCGAAATTACTGTGAATGACCCTATCTTTGCTGAACAGAACAAGTTGATCGCCCAATTGTTCCAACAGATTGCTGAAATAAGGGCTGAAATGGATAAGACCCGAGATTCGACCAATCTAGATATCATTGCCAACACTCCTACTCCAGACAACGAAAGGCCTCCACTCCATTTTCCTACTTCGGATCCAAAACCCTCTATCATTGACTTAACCACCCCTAATCCGCACCATGTTAGCTCTTCACACCAAAAGTCACATACTCCTCAAAATCCAAATACCAACGTTTTCCAGAATTTTCCTCCGATCCATCAAATCCCTACTCAAATTGTCCAAAACCCACCTACCACTCAACCCATACCTCTAAAAACCACATTTCATCTTTCAATATCGCCTGAATTATACCCTCCCTTTACCCCACATTTTGAATTCGGTCATTATGAGAAGAAGAAGAAGGAGTGGAAGGTCATAAAAGGAAATGTTGAGCAAAATATCAGAGAGGAAGTTATGAATGCAATGAAGGACATTCAATACACCCCAGACATTGTGGGGTTGAATTATGAAGATTTGTGCATTCATCCACATTTGGAGCTTCCAGAAGGTTTTAAAGTACCAAAATTTGAAGCATTTAATGGAGTTGAGAATCCTTTGACTCATTTGAGGGCTTATTGTGATCAACTCATTGGAGTTGGGAAACATGAGGCTTTGTTGATGCGACTTTTTAGTCGAAGTCTAAAAGGAGAAACATTGGAATGATTTATTTCTAAAGAAACCAAGCAGTGGCCAAGTTGGAACGCTTTGGCTAAAGACTTCATTGAAAGGTTTGGCTACAATGTAGAATTTATTCCTGATCGATACTCTTTGGAGAGAATCAAACAGAATTCTACTGAAAGCTATCGAGAGTATGCCTACCGTTGGAGAAGAAAGGCTGCAAAGGTTAGGCCTCCCATAACCGAGAAAGAGATTATTGAAGTTTTCGTGCGCATTCAAGAGCCGGAGTACTACAATAGGATATTGCTCATTTTAGGAGGAAAGTTCAGTGAGATAGTCAAAATTGGTGAAATTATTGAAGACGGTCTCAAGACCAGAAAAATCATCTGAATGACTCCCCAAGATGAAGCCTTGGGACCATTGAGGAGGAAGAGGGAAGATGTTTTCTCTATCTCATTTGAATCAAGCCAAAAATCAAAGAGGCATGCTGATATCAATGTTCGAAAGTCTTTACCATCCAAAACCTACCCTTTAGCTCCCAAAATCCTTACCTCATCAAACCAAATTACCAAACTCCACCACTAAATCATCCAAATTACCAAGCTCCATTGCCAAATTATCCAAATGCCCCTCATAGCTACCAAGCTACACAATACCAAAATTTTCAAACACCAGCACCCACTCGCCAAAATCCTCCAAGTTATCGTCAAGTACATCTGCCGTCGCGAAATAATTACAATCTTTCTTGTCATGAGTATTTGAAGAAACCTTCTCGAGTCTTTACTCCTTTAGTTGAAAGTCGAACCCAACTCTTTGAGCGATTGAAAACGGATGGTCTGATTAGAACAATTGATCCAAAAAATGTCAATGTCAACTCCAGACTTTACAGGCCTGATCTTCATTGTGCTTACCATTCAGGAGGTGCTGGGCATACCACTGAGGATTGCATCAACTTAAAGCACAAAATTCAGGACTTGATTGATCAAGGAATTGTCACCCTTCCAACGGTCACTTCCAATACCAATGGTAATTCATTGTTGAATCGCGGGGGATTCACTAGTAGCATGATTGACCCAAAGTCTCAAGAACCTCCCCATCTAAACGCCCCAAATTATTGTCAAATGCATCCGCCTCAACAAGGTCATTATGATCCTCCTTGTCCGAGATTTAAGAAGAAACCTGTTCGAAAGTTTACGCCGCTTATTAAAAGTCGAACAAAGTTGTTTGAGCGATTAATTGTGGCAAGTTTTATTCATCCAGTGGGGCCCAAGCCTGTTGATACTAGCTCTAAATTCTATCGAACTGATCGAAGGTGTGCGTATCATTCCAACAGTGTTGGGCATGATATTGAAGACTGTATTAATTTAAAGCATAAGATACAGGACTTGATCGACCAGAGGGTAGTCACATTCCAGACCGACGCACCCAGTGTCAACAGTAATCCTCTACCGAACTATGAAGGCGCCACTATCAATATGATAGAGACGGATGATGAGTGGTGCATGGTAAAGACGATAGTTCCGACTGGTCCTGACAACCTAGAGAAAGTTGTAGCTTCTCCAAGCATAAGTGAGAAACTCAATTTTACGATCATGACACCCCATCAAGCTTTTGCTTCTGTGTCAAGAGAGGGTCAGAACAAGAATGGGATTAATCATGTTCCACCAAAGTCTTTGCCTCATTTATGCCAATCATTTCTAGTAGGGGATGTCAATGATGACGGTCTTAGAGAAGGAATTGGGGATCTTTGTGAAGAAGGTGATGTTGCGCCTAAGAAGATGATCGAGACACCAATCATACGAGATGCCGAGCCAATGGAGCAAGTTCTTAATTGGACTTCCACTCTGCTCTTGATTCCTCGATTATCTTGATAGACAAAGATGAATTTTATGCTATTTCTAAAATCGGGGGTAGTCCGAATGAGGTCCGGAACCCACCTTTTGTGTTATTTTACCTAATTATGTTTTAATTTCCCTCGTAATGTTTTGAAAAAGGCAAAATGGCTCATGGTCATAGCCAAAGTTCGTATTTCCTTATTTTCAATGAAAGCCTCTTCTATTGTGAAAAATTATTTTGCTTGCTTTAATTTTTCTATCTAACGGTCTTTGTTTTTATTTCTGTAAAAATAATTTTTTTTAAAAACCTGTCAATATCATGTCATGTCACAAGCTGAATGAACAAAATGGGGTAGATGAAGATGAGTTTGAAGAGCATGATGAGGAGATCATGATATTCGAACACATTGTCAAAGATTTGAAACAGTTCGGGAATCCAAATAAGTCGAATCTGGATAAGACAGAAATTGTAAATTTGGAAAAGGATGACGGTGTCAAAGAAGTCAGAATTAGGGTCCATTTGAGAGAAGATCTGTAAAGAGAACTCAATAGTTCACTTGGAAAATACATTGATGTATTTGTTGGATTACATGTCGTGGTTGAACATAGATATTCATCTGAAGTTTCCAATCAACGCAGATGCTATCAAGAGTTATGATATTTGAAGATTCAGAGTTTCTATTATTTCTTTCCTGTAATCGCATCATTTGTTTGTAACCGTCTTATGTTATGTAGTTAGAAAATTATCTTTTGTATTTGAACTACGTTCGACCTGAATTCTCAAAAATGAGATACGTAGGCGGCCTATGTCGGCCTCGGTCGATTTCTCTATAATTTCCTTATTTTTGTTTATCTTTGAGGGGGGAACTACGTTTGACCTGATTCCTGCCACAACGGGATACGTAGGCGCCACAACGGCTCGGTCATATCTCCCATAAGATTCCTATTTTTTTCTTTACAATAGAAACTGAGACAGAATTTTTTAGAGGGAGTCAAAAATTCTCAAGAAAAGGATCTCTACAACAAGTCAGGACTGAAGATACATTGATAATCGTAACTGGGACAGAATTTTTGAGAGGGTCTCAAAAATTCTACAAATCATATATCAACAGTTTGAGATATCCCAAAATTAAGCTGAAAAAGAATTCAATCTTATATTCCTCTTTTAAACTGAGTAATTGCAGGAGAGAGGGTGAATGTAAAAAGAAGGGAAGAAAAAAAGTTAGGATATCATCTCTTTTGGAAAAACAAAAGTTAGGGCAACTATGGAAAAGTTTGAAAAATACTCAGATAAAAAAGTTATTTTTAGAACTAAATCAACCTAATTTATATTTATGCAAAGGGTACAAATATGTAAACCAAAAATTAAAATTGAATAACCTAAAATGCCTTTGCAATAGGTGGTTAAGATTGAGGACAAAATTGATACTTTTTAAGGAAGACTGGTATTTGTGGGAATTTTTTATAAAGTACCATCTAAAAACATGATCATACGATTAACGATATGCAACATATAAATGAAAAACTAAAACTACCCCTAGCTTTAGTTAAGAAAGGAATTCAACTCTCCTTTCTATATAAGTAGTAAAGTAAAGTAAAGTATATTTATAAAAGAATATAAAATAAGAAGAGAATACATATATATATATCAAATAATTTTAAAAAATAAAAAGTATTTTATGATGGAGTGACTTAATTTAACACATAAATTTTATTTTTTTAAAGGATGAAAATCATTTTCACCCCTTGACTTTGCTTTAAAAATCAAACTCGCCCCTCAACTTTGAACAATCATCAAACTCCCCCTTTATCCTATGCATCGTCTATTTTATCCATGTTATACCACATACATATAATACATCTTTATATTATACATGATTTATTTTCTAACCTAGGTATTTATAATTTTTTCTTTAAGTTCATTAACATTATAAGTAGAAGGGAAAAGGGTAAAAAATGCCCTTAAATTATGTGAAATGAACAAAAATGTTCCCATCTATAGTTTGACTAAAAAATGCCCTTGTCACCAATACTTTGATTCAAAAATCCCCTTGCTTTGGTCCAAAAATGTCCCTATTAATTACTAAATGGGTCAAAAATGCCCCTTTTCGAATAAATATGTTTTTTTTAAACACATCTTATTCCTAATTAAAATATTACTAAAGAACCCTATTCTTGTTTTCCTTCTTTTGAAATCACTTTAACAAATAAAAATGTAGGAAATAATTGTTTTTCTTCCTAATCTCATTTTATAACTTCATGTACCCTTTCAATGGATATTATATGTCATATATATATAAGATCATAGTATATCCATCGTTAATTTTTATTTGTATATCAATAAAAATAATACTAATAAAATTCGAAATATTTCATTTTTTATTTTTTTCTGAATTGAAGTAAGATAAATATTTGCTAATTTAAAAATATATTATTAAAAAAAGAACGCGTTAAAAAGAAAAATGAATAATATATTTATTTGAAAAATGAGCATTTTTGACCCATTAAATAACAGTAAGGACATTTTTGGACCATAGTATTGATGGCTAGGGCGTTTTTGAACCAAACTACAAACTGAAGACATTTTTGTTCCTTTCACATAGTTTAAGGACATTTTTGACCATTTTTCCTCAGTAAAATAATATTTTGATGATCGTTATTTCAATATAATATGCATCAAGCGTCTATATATCTATGTATGTGTATATTTTTGTCTTTCTCCACTTTCTTACTCCATTCGTTTCATATTTCTTGACCGTTCTTGATATGACACCTCTTAAAAAAATCTAATTAGAGGTGTATTTTACTAAACTAACTTTATTAACAATGCATTAAAACTTTAAATTTGACTACTACTTTAACCGTTATTTAATATTACAGATATATAGAAATAAAAAAAATATTAGAAAATTCTTTTTGATTTCATTAATTGGACAATTAAATCATAACAACTATTTTTAGAATAAGGGTCAAATAATATAAACGTCGGGGGCAGGGGCATTTTCTATTATCTATATAAATAAGAAAGTTTTGATTGACGTTAATGGAGTATGACATTAATTACAGTTTAAAATAATTTAAAATCTAGAAAAATACAATCTTTAAAAATTTAACCTTAATTAAATTAATTATTTTGTATTTCCTACCTCAAAATATATTTGTATAGTTATTATTCTCTGCTATTTTTATTTGTGTAAATAAATATATTTTGATTTATATATTAATAAAAAATATGCCCTTGTTGAAACCAGACGCGGGGTGGGTTGGGGTGAGGTGGGTGTGGAGTAGTGAAAATATACATTAGGCTTGCGGCTCCTTATGGATTCAACTCTTCATCTAGTAGTTGTTCATAATAGTGAACAAAGTTTCCACCTTTTGTTTGCAAAACTTGAAATTAACAAGTGTTGAAACTAATCTTGAGATATGCCTTCAATGGCTACTAACAATTTTTCAAGAAACACTCATCAAAATCAAACAAAAGGGGACTTTGTTTCCAGGTATTTTTTTAAAAAAAACTTTTTAGCATACCCCATTTGTTTAATTTACTTTTATCTCTTGTTGGTTCAATCCAATAAGCTAAAGGGTTCCTTTTGTGGGTATTTAACTATGTATATGTATACGTTTATGTTCAAAGGTTTGATCTTTTTTGCCAGATTGTTACTTTTTAGCATACCCTTGTTTAGTTTTAGTTTTATACCTTCTTGGTTCAATCCTAGAAGCTAAAAGATGCTTTCTTTTGTGGGTATATAACTATGTAGATGCATGCCTTTTTGTTCAAAGGTTTGATTTTCTTTTTTGGCAGGAAGCAAAAGATTGAGCAGCAGAGAAAAAATTTACCAATTGCTGCAGGTATTGTTTTAGTTATTCAATTTGAAATCTTTAGTCTAATGTGTGCTCTTTTTTTTTTTTTCAATCCTGTTCTGAGTATTTCAGTGTGAGTTGTTTTTCAATTTACTGATTGTTTTATAATAAGTTCTAGGCTGGGAGTTGGCATTTTTAATTTAAGTAGTGTATGGCCTGTGGGAAATTTATTTTTTCTGATGGTTATAACTGATTTTATCTAGATATTCTAGGGTGTTGTGGTTTCTCCGCATGTGTGAGCTTCTTTACATTGCGGACCTTAACCCCGGAAAAAGGAGGAGGGTTACGGTAGGCTGACAGCTAGCATAAACTTGCTAATTCAGGATGAATCATCATATTTCCTCAATTCGTTTGGGACTGAGACATAGTTTTTGTTGTATTCTAGGGTGCTGTGGTGCTCTGTAAAAAATACGCATGAATGCTGCGTATAATTTCTTGAGAAGACTGTGCTTGCATTGATTTTTCATTCTAACGCCATACTGTTATTTCATTTTCATCTGTTCTGTTTTTTTGGTTCGCTGTATTCTGTAGATTTTCATCTTACACATGTTATTTGATTAACTCTAGTTGAAAGGAGACTAGTGGAGGAGGTGCGAAACAATGACACTCTGATAATTGTAGGAGAAACTGGAAGTGGAAAGACAACTCGTAAGTACTTTTTGCTACACGTCCTCTTAGAATGACTGACATGCATCTGAAGCAGATTCATTTACATTGCAGTACTTTAGATAATACTTCAATGATGGTGGTCATTTATGATGTTGCATAGTGCCAGTTCTAAGGCCTTCCATGTCCTCAGTTAGTAAAAAGGATAAAAGACTCATGCATATTGCATCTTTCTTCTTTATCTGTTTGTTTATGTGTTGTGTTGTGTGTGGCTTATCAGTCTTTACTACAACAACAACAACATACCTAGTGAAAATCCCACTAGGTGGGGTCTGGGGAGGGTAGAGTGTACGCAGACCTTGCCACTACCTCGTGGAGGTAGAGAGGCTATTTCCGGGAGACCCTCAGCTCAAGAACATCAAATCTAAGTGACAGGAGAGATATATATAAAACATAACAGCCAATACAAAAGATAGTGTATAATCAACAAATGAGACAATAACATCAAGAAAGTAATGTGAGGAGTGAAACGCAGTAAACAACATAAGGCTAGGACTACTCCAAACGCTAACAACCCATACCCTCGCAAGGGAAGACAACACGCTAACCCTACTAACCTTCAACCTTAATACGCGACCTCCACTCCTTCCTATCTAGAG
>JAJOOE010019808.1:0-14665 GCA_036250405.1 Solanum raphanifolium
TAAGTTTTTGAGCACTAATCTCAAATCACAGAAGAAGTGTGTTTTTAAACATAAGAGCTAGTATATTTTGGGAGTAGTATTGAGCACCGAATTGGGGGAGAGCATGAGTTCAGATAACTCATGTCTCCATAAAACCATGTAGCCACCATGGGTAGAAAAGGGTCATACTTTTTAGATGAACCCTTTTCACAATAGACTAGTGGATCCACTTAGTAGTTCAGGTTCTATACTTTTGGCCGGGTATAGGATGCGCTAGCAGCGTGAAGTAGATCACTGTATCATCACTATAGCTCTTATTTGATGGTTGTCGGCTAGAGAAACTCCCACAAGTTATTGTATTTTAATATACATCAGTTTATTGTATTTTTACATACATTTCAGAGTTATGTTGTATCATTGTATTGACATCTTTTTTTAAACAGCTTTTCTTTATATTGCACTTGTTTTAAACTTCTTTATATTGGAATGAGTTCAGTTAAGTATTCATGAGTTAAGAAGAGTCAAGGTAAGTGTTTCTTTCAGATTCTCTTTCTAGCCTATGTTGTTTTAGCATTCCAACTCGCATACTCGTACATTCAATGTGCTGATGCCAGTTGGCCTGCATCGTCTTATGATGTAGACAAATGATATTAGAATCGGCATTCCAGCGCACCGTTGATCCTGTGAGCAGTTCAAAGTCAGTCGGTGAGCCTCCTTGCATTCCAGATGATCTAATTTCATTGCTTTCTAGTTAGTTCATTAGGATGTTATGGGGTTTGTCCCAACATCCATCTCAGTTGTTTTAGAGGCTTCATAGACTGTCAGATGTTAGTCTTTTGAGTCTTTTCTTTATCATTTCTTATTTTTAAGACTTGGGCTGCCACTTTTGGCCAAGTTGAATGTTTAGCCTTTAAGAAATTCTCAGTTATTTTATTATTCAGTTTAGTTAAGTTCATTGATCATTATAAATACGAATATTGTCTTCCGCTGAGTTAAGTAAGTCAGGCCAAGGGTTCGCTTGGGGCCAACAATGGTCTTCGAGTGCCAATCCCTCCCAGGGATTCTCGGAAGAGGATACTTATTCTTGATGGTAATCTTGTTCAACTGACGGTAATCTATACACATCCTAAGGGAACCATCCGTCTTTGTCCCAAATAAGACCGGATAACCCCAAGTTGAGACACTTTGGTCGAATAAAGCCCTTATCTAAAAGATCCTTTAACTACTCTTTCAACTCTTTCAACTCTGCTGGCCATTCTATATGGCAGAATAGATATCAGACGAGAATCTGGAAGAATATCTGTACCGAAGTCTATCTCTCTCTTAGGAGGGACTCCAGGAAGATCATCTGGAAAGACTTCTCGAAACTCCTTTACTACTGGAACTGACTGAATATGAGGTACCTCAACACTTGAGTCATTAACTCGGACTAAGTGATAGATACACCCATTAGAAACTAACTTCTTTGCCTTAAGGTACGAAATCAAACGACCCTTAGGTACTGCTGAACTGCTTTTCCACTCTAAGATTGGCTCATTTGGAAACTGAAACTTGACTACTCGAGTTCTACAATCAACTGAGGCATAACAGGCATGAAGCCAGTCCATACCAAGAATGACATAAAAGTCTACCATGTCTAATTCGATTAAATTAGCCATGGTACTCTTGTGATTGACGGAAATGGGACAATCACGATAGACTCTCTCTGCTAGAATAGACTCACCAATAGGTGTAGAAACACTGAATTGTTCACTAAGTTGCTCAGGAATAACATCAAAGTTCATAGCAACATATGGAGTTACAAAAGATAAACTCGCTCCTGGGTTTAGCAAGGCATAAATAGTAAAGTCAAAGACTTGAATCATACCAGTGACAACATCTGGTGAATCCTCTTGCTTTTGGTGACTGTTGATAGCATATAAGCGGTTTGTTCCTCCGCCAGTACCGGAAGTAGCCCCTCTAGGTGCAGCTCTGTCTGGTGGAGCAACTGAAGAAGGCTGGGCTCTATTGCCCCTATTACCATTTCCCTGCTTGTTCTTTGGACACTCTCACATTAAATGCCCAGTCTGACCACACTTGAAACAGTCAGTGGAGCCCTCACGACAAATACCTGAGTGGTTCCTACCACACTTGGCGCATGCAGGATGCTTACTATCCCCTTGCGCCACACTACCTTGAGAATAAGCAGGTTTAGCTCTGAAGTTCTGATTATTGTACTCACCTTTGTTCTTAGATGCAGGTGCACTAGCAGATGATGGAGCAGGCCCCTTCTGTTTATGTTGGAAGAATGATCGGTTGGCTTTACTCTTCTGTTGCCCGGACTCATTCCCTATCTTAGCCCTCTTGTTCTTGAACTTCTCTCTATCCCTTAGCTTCTCTTCCTCTACTTGCTGCACATAGACCATCAACCTCAAAATGTCCATGTCCCCAATAAGCATTGCTGCCCGGCCCTCTTTTCTTGATAGACGGCCCAACCCAGCAACAAACAAGCTCATTCTACTCCTCATGTCCTTAACCATCTCCAGAGCATATCGGGATAGTTAGGTGAACTTCAACCCATATTCATGAATGCTTAGAGAATCCTACTTAAGTGTGAGGAACTCACATACCTTAGCTTCCTTCATTTCTCGGGGAAAGAAACTCCCCAAGAAAGCCTCTTCAAAACATGCCCATCTCGCAGGTGTTGCGTCCTCAGCTCTACCCCTTTTTCACTGATCAAACCAAGTCCTAGCAACATTTTTCATCTGATATGCAGCTAGCTCAACTCTCACAATATCAGTAACATGCATCACATCGAACACCTTTTTCAGTTCCTCAATGAAGTTCTCTGGATCCTCTGAAGTGCTCGAATCAGTAAAACTTGGAGGGTTCATCCTCAAGAATTCATGAATCCTTGAGGTGTCAGCCTCTTCTTGTCGAGCTCCTCTCTGCTGCCCAGCTTAGGCAGGTCGATTATTGTAAACAAGCGCAATGTTTATGAAGTACGGCAAGAGTGGTAAAACAATGAATGGGAGAAGCGGTTGTTGAAGGCCGCTTAGGGGAAGGGTAGGTTTGAAAATAAATAAATAAAAAGAGAATCCTTGCTTCTGGTGGCGCCACGTCACTGGGTTGAGGGTTCTCTTTTATATATATATATATATATTACTTGGTACTTGCCTCCCCCCCCCCCCTCCCTATTATATATACACACACTTCACATACTCTATTCGTTTTACACAACTTGATCCATGTTCAATTATGTTAGCACTCCCATTAAAATATTATTTATTAGAGATTTTACTTTAATAAATTAACCTTATTATTTATGATTTAATAATTTAAATTTTATCATGAGTATTTTATGTAGTAATTTAATGATAAGTATGGTATTGAAAGAAACAATAAATTTCTCTTAATTTGTTAAAATTAACAAGTCAAAAAGAGAAAATTACATTTAATATAAAGGTCAAATAAAATGAATTTGAGGAAAAAGTTATTAGTGATAAGGCTGGTATTAAAAGACTATTTATATCTACTTATTTCATCCCTTTATAAATAACTAATATTTTTTCTATTTTGATACTAAGCTCTAAACTCTAAAAGCATATATCAATCAAGGAAGAGTATTCCTCAAATGGAGTTTCCCAAGTTTTTAATTGTTTTCCTTCTCTTAATTGTTCCATTTTCAACTGCATCAAATCCACTTGGTAAATCACATAACATACTTATATTTATATTTTTTCATGTTAATTTATCTTTTTTTTTAATTAATTATTAATTATTATTTTAAAATGCTAGGTCCAACAAATGACCCTGGTAAGGCATTTTGCTTTAAGGCCTGCACGCCTGATTTTACAGATGAAGATTGCAAATTTGAGTGCAAAGGACGAAAGTTTCCATATGGATCATGCGATTTACATCGTTGTTGTTGTCACGAACAACCCCTATTAAGCTAATACATGTATTAAATCGGTATATTTTATAAAAATATTATAAGATTAATCTTTAATCGAAAAATGATCTTTATTTGCTCTTTTCATTATCATTATTCATTACTACTAATATTAAGATACTTTCTTTTTCTTTTATATAGAAAAATAACCTAAGTGGGGTAGAGGCAGATTCAAATTTGAAAATTCTAAATGTGACACTGGCCAACATGATCAAGTTCAGATTTCGATTTGAATTATTCATCTTTTTAATTTATATAAACAAATCGATTGAAAGAAAAAATGTAATAATTATGACAATATGGCGCAAATCATAAAATTTGCGAAGATGACTTTTGGAGGAAGAAGCTTATGCTATGTTAAATTTTAACTTAATGAGCTTGAGCAAATACATAAAAGATAAAAAAAGTAGTCAAGTTTTTTTTAGAAATTAATAAAGCTAGTCAACAATAATTAATTGATTAGTTAAAAGCAGGTCAAAAGGTATTAATTAAAAAAAAGGGAAAACATTACAAAAAAAAACGTTAAAAATTGAGTGCCACAATCGATTGACGGCCTCGTATTTCTGCTTAAAACCGATCCAAAATTGACAAACTCGACTATGTTGGAAAATGATGGGTCTATTTAATAAAATTGATGGACTGCCCTGGTTAGAATCAAGAGACCTTTGTCAATTTTCTTAAATAAGAAATCGAGGGACATCATTAAGGTTTAATTAAAGGTATGCTTGACACAGAGAAAAATAACAATCGTAATCTCAACAAAGAGAATTACTGCACTCTATAGAGACTCTTGAAGCTATGCAAGCAGCAATTGTATAGTTTGCTATAAATGAGTCATAATCATAGTAGAGCAAGCAAAGGAGTCTTGCCGTCACTTATTGTAAGATATAAAGTACGGCATATGCTTTTTGATATGATTTTTTTACAAAATCATGCATTAGTATATGAAAGATATATTCTCATATGATGGATTCAATAAGCTTCCGTCTTAGTCCGGCAATACATGAAAAAATGTGTATACTGAGTTGTCATTATGACTAGCTAGACAACAAAGTTTATATGAGAAATTCTTGAAGGATATAAAAGGTTTAAAGGGATTCCAAATTGATTATCCAATTGATGTAATATCGTTTCACATAAAAAAAAAAGGATCAATTTCGATGACATAAAAATGACAAGGAAATGCCACGTCTAAATGTAATTGGTGCATTTATATGCTATTACTATTCATAAGAAAATGTTTTCTATTAATGTGTTGTAACGACCCGTTAGGTCATTTCGAACACTAGACTCTTCTCTTTATTGAAAGACTCTTTCCGTATATTTTAAATGGATATTTTGGACCATTTGTTAACTATTGTTATTTAATTGATGGGTAATATTAAATATTTTATTTAGTTGGTGGTTAATGGGCCAAGTTCATACATGTTCATATTCCAATCCAAAGTAATTCAAGAAATACTTATTCTCTCAAAAAACAAAAATTACAGTTCATACCCCCATTCATTAAGACTGATAATTTCACTTAATTGATACAAAATCAATATATATATATACTGTATTGGTATCATTAAGGTTTCTTGTTCAGAAATTACTTATTAGTCAATGATACTATAAAATTATATGTATGTTATTGTGGTATCATTAAGATTTCTTGTTCAGATCTTGCTCATTAGTCAATGATACTTATATATATATATATATACTGACTAATTTAGTATCAATTAAGCGAAATTATCAGCATTAATGATACCAATATAATATATGATACTGATTTAGTATCAGCTAAGCGAAATTAATTGAGAGTATATAGTGTAATTATTTAGTGGAGTATGAATGTAAAGGATATATGTTTGTAATTATTTTCATTTTATGGGGTATTTGCTTAGTTTCACCATTCACGAGTAAATCTTGTTTACGTATATTTGTTGCTTAGTTGATGAATAACAATTATAAAATTAATATTTTAGTTGAAAAGGGTTGAAATTGGAAAATTGGTTCCTGCGCATCATAGGTTTATTGAGTTTGGTGAGTTAAATCGCTATGTAATTGTATGACGTGATAATTGTAAGGATAATAATAATACAATTAGAAGGTTGCATGGTTACTGGTGGAATAGGGAATATTATTTGATCTTTAGAAGCTATTGCTTCTTTCAATTACAATATTGCTGAACATGGATTATATTCTTAATAATTGGAGACAAATTTTGTAGTAAAGAATATTGTAATGATGGGTTAATTATTACCAATTGAGAAGTCTTGAATAGGGATATATCAAGCCTTCAGCTTATTAGTAATGCCACGACCATTCTGCAATATAAGGCGTTGGTCATTATTTCTTTAGTAATTAGATAATGGTTTAAGTTTTGATATATTGAGATATGTAATTAAATGTGTTAGGTGTATTGTATTATATAAATTCCATTAAAGTTATGATAATTTCAAGTATTGGGACTTACCCTTAGACTTGAACTAGGAAATTAATTATAGATTTGGGTGAGTTATTGGGTCTAGGTGTAACATCTCGCAACTAGAAAGAACTAGAAGGGAGTCTGAAATCTGGAAATAGTTATTTTTGGAAAGTATAAGGAAATCTGGATATTTTTTTAAGTTATAGTGAGTTTTTGGTCAACTTCAAACAACCATCATTCCTAGCTCAGGATTAGTTAGGTTTTATACCAGATATGGTTGGAAAGCCCCTAGAATGATCTTTCCAACGCCACCAAGTTTGCGCGATTCCAAGCTTGTATGAGTGAGTTATGCCCTTTGGAAGTTGAGTTGTTGGATTAAGGAAATCTCCAATCCGGAATTTTAAGGGGTATTTTAGTCCTTTCATTGCCCTATTATTTTAATCCAATTTTAGGAGTTTAATATGGGTCAAATCAGATTCTAGTCAGTTTTAGAATTTGGGATTTCATGCTAGGGCTACGGAGAAAGGAAAAGAAAAAAGAAGAAGGAAAAGAGGGCAAATTCATCAAGATCGATCAAGAAAGTTGGTGTTTTCACCAAGGGTTTACTTCTACCAGGTATGTGAGGCCCTCATAATGTTGGGATCGTTCTACCACGTGCTAAACATGTTTCTTTCAGTTTGGATTTCTCATAAAAGCATTTGAATATTGATGATTTGGATATCTATTCTTGAATTGACTGAGTAGGGAAGTTTCTGAGTTCGTTACGTCGCATCATAGGGTCGTTTCAAGATAGGTTGTTAGGTACATTTCCTAGGTATCTGTATCTAAAAGTAATTTGAGAAAAAGAACCGATTTTGGGCGAATTGGGATTGGAAAACGAAGAAGGAATTTCATTGGACGAAATTAGAGGGCGGCCGCGCGACTCCCGCGCCTAGTGCCCAAATTTGAACATTTCAGCTTCGTGTTGCGGAGTTGACACGAGGTGTTTTGCCTCAAAAGAAATTTTCGGAACCAAATTTAAATTATGCCTCCGCATCGCAAACTCAGCTTCAAATATTGATTTTTGGTCTTTTCTCATGTTTAACTATCTAGAATCATTCCTAAACATCATGAGATCTTTCCAGTCACAAATGTAAATCCTTGAATCCATAATTCAATTCAAGAATCAGTTAAGAGTCAAGTCAAGAGCAGTTAATGTCAAAGTCAGGAGAAGTCAAGAGTCAAGTTCAGATAAGTTCTTACAGTTTTCATAACTCTTTCACAAATGTTTTAACTTTGTTTTAAGACTAAAGTTTTGAGTTTAGTAAAGATGTAAAGTTGAAGTTCTTTTCTTCAAAGAAGTATATGGGGACTATGTATTCCCAAAGAGATTTAAAAGTGTTTTTACATTTAAATAAGAACGGAAACTGAGATTCCAAAGAACCTTCGGGCTAGTTTTCAGAAAAGAGTAATAGATTTCTAAATAAAGCAAGAAGGGAAACTGAGATTTCCAAGATAGCCTTTGAGCTAAGTCTTTGAGCACTAATCTCAAATTATAGAAGAAGTATGTTTGAAAACATAAGAGCTAGTATATTTAGGGAGTAGTATTGAGCACCGAATTGGGGGCGAGAACGAGTTCAGATAACTCACGTCTCCATAAAACCATGTAGCCACCATGGGTAGAAAAGGGTCATACTTTTTAGATGAACCCTTTTCACAATAGACTAGTGGATCCACTTAGTAGTTAAGGTCATATACCTTTGGCCGGGTATAGGATGCGCTGGCAGCGTGAGGTAGATCGATGTATCATCACTATAGCTCTTATGTGATGGTTGTCGGTTAAAGAAACTCCCACAGAAGTTATTGTATTTTTATATACATCAGTTTATTGTATTTTTACATACATTCCAGAGTTATGTTGTATCCTTGTATATACACAAAGTTGACATCATGTTTTTACACAGCTTTTCTTTATATTACACTTGTTTTAAACTGCTTTATATTGAAATGAGTTCAGTTATGTATTCATGAGTTGAGAAGAGTCAAGGTAAGTGTTTCTTTCAGATTCCCTTTCAAGCCTATATTGTTTTAGCATTCCAACTCGCATACTTGTACATTCAATGTGTTGATACCACTTGGCCTGCATCGTCTTATGATGCAGACGCAGGTAACTAGGATCGGCATTCCAGCGCACCGTTGATCCAGTGAGCAGTTCAGAGTTAGTCGGTGAGTCTCCTTGCTTTCTGGAGGATCTATTTTCATTGCTTTCTAGTTAGTTCATTAGGATGTTGTGGGGTTTGTCCCAATATCCATCTCAATTGTTTTAGAGGCTTCATAGACAGTCAGATGTTAGTCCTTTGAGTCTTTTCATTATCATTTCTTATTGTTAAGACGTGGGTTTCCACTTTTGGCCAAGTTGAATGTTTAACCTTTAAGCAATATTCTCAGTTATTTTAGTATTCAATTCAGTTAAGTGTTATTGATCATTATAAGTATGAATATTGTCTTCCGCTGAGTTAAGTAAGCCAGGCCAAGGGTTCGCTTGGGGCCAACAATGGTCTTCGAGTGCAAGTCTTGCCCAGGGTGTAGGCTCGGAGCGTGACAAACTTGGTATCAGAGCACAGAGTTCAAGAGTCCTAGGGAGTCTATAAAGTCGTGTCTGTAGTGTCCTAGTTATCAGTGTAAAGCGCGCCATATCTATAATTAGGAGGCTGTAACATTTAGGAATTTCTTCACTTCTTTCACACTCATTTCGTGCGTTAGAGTTTATCGCTAAAATGTTTCCCTCTAATTCGTGCTTGCACGTGTTTCAGATAATCATGTGTCCACGAAGAGCAGTCAAAGGTCGTCCAGCTAGGAGGAACATTGAGGAACAAAAGTTACCCAATGCACCTGAAGTGCAACCGCAAGGAGAAGTTACTAATGATGAGTTCAGAGAGGCTATAAGGATGCTCAGTCAAGTTGTGACCAACCAAGCTGGGCAGCAGAGAGGAGCTCAACAAGAAGAGGCTGACACTTCAAGGATTCGTGAGTTCTTGAGGATGAATCCCCCAAGTTTCATTGGTTCGAGCACTGCAGAGGATCTAGAGAACTTCATTGAGGAACTGAAAAAGGTGTTCTATGTGATGCATATTACTGATACTATGAGAGTTGAGCTAGCTGCATATCAGATGAAAAATGTTGCTAGGACTTCATTTGATCAGTGGTAAAGGGGTAGAGCTGAGGATACACCACCTACAAGTTGGGCATGTTTTGAAGAGGCTTTCTTGGGGTGTTTCTTTCCCCAAGAACTGTAAGAGGCTAAGGTAGGTGAGTTCCTCACACTTAAGCAGGATTATCTAAGTGTGCATGAGTATGGGTTGAAATTCACCAACTATCTCGCTATTCTCCGGAAATGGTTGCAGACATGAGGAGTAGGACGAGTCTGTTTGTTGTTGGGCTGTCCCTCCTATCAAGCAAAGAGGGTCGGGCAACAATGCTTAATGGAGACATGGACATTTCGAGGTTGATGGTCTATGTGCAACAAGTAGATGAAGAGAAGCTGAGGGATAGAGAAAAATTCAAGAACAAGAGGGCTAAGACAGGGAATGAGTCCGGGTAGCAGAAGAGTAATGCCAACCGGTCATCCTTCCAACAGAAACAGAAGGGACTTGCTCCATCATCTGCTAGTGCACCTTCACCTAGGAACAAAGGTGAGTACAATGGTCAGAATTCCAGATCTAAGCCTGCCTATTATCAAGGTAGTGTGGTGCAAGGGGTAGAAAGCTTCCTGCCTGCGCTAAGTGTGGTAGGAACCACTCAGGTATTTTTCATGAGGGCTCCACTGGTTGTTTCAAGTGTGGTCAAACTGGGCATTTCATGCGAGATTGTCCAAAGAACAAGTAGAGAAATGGTAATGGGGGCAATAGAGCCCAGTCTTCTTCAGTTTCTTCACCAGATAAAACTGCACCTAGAGGAGCTACTTCCGGTACTGGTGGAGGAACAAACCCTTTGTATGCTATCAACAGTCGCTAAGAGCAAGACGATTCGCTAGATGTTGTCACTGGTATGATTCGAGTCTTTGACTTTAATGTTTATGCCTTGCTAGATCCAGGGGCGAGTTTATCTTTTGTAACTCCATATGTTGCTATGAACTTTTATGTTATTCCTGAGCAACTTAGTGAACCATTCAGTGTCTCTATGCCTGTTGGTGAGTCTGTTCTAGCAGAGAGAGTCTATCTTGATTGTCTCGTTTCCGTCAATCACAAGAGTACCATGGTTGATTTAATTGAGTTAGACATGGTATATTTGATGTCATTCTTGGTATGGACTGGCTTCATACCTGTTATGCCTCAGTTGATTGTAGAACTCGAGTAGTCAAGTTGCAATTTCCAAATGAGCCAGTCTTAAAGTTGAAATGCAGTCCAGCAGTGCCTAAGGGTCGTTTCATTTCATACCTTAAGGCAAGGAAGTTAGTTTCTAAGGGGTGTGTCTATCACTTAGTCCTAGATAATGACTCAAGTGTTGAGATACCTCTTATTTAGTCAGTTCCAGTAGTAAAAGAGTTTCCAGAAGTCTTTCCAGATGATCTTCCCGGAGTCCTTCCTGAGAGAGAGATAGACTTCGGTATAGATCTTCTTCCAGATACTGGTCCGATATCTATTCCGCCATACAGAATGGCACCAGCAGAGTTAAAAGAGTTGAAAGAGCAGTTAAAGGATTTTTTAGATAAGGGCTTTATTCGACCAAGTGTCTCACCTTGGGGCGCTCCGGTCTTATTTGTGAGAAAGAAAGATGGTTCCCTTAGAATGTGTATAGATTACCGTCAGTTGAACAAGGTTACCATCAAGAATAAGTATCCTCTTTAGAGAATCGATGATCTTTTTTATCAGCTTCAGGGTGCTTCTTGTTTCTCAAAAATTGACCTCAGATCAGGCTATCATCAGTTAAGAGTAAGGGAATGTGATATCCCAAAGACAGCTTTTAGAACCCGATATGGTCATTATGAGTGTTTGGTCATGTCCTTTGGTTTGACTAATGCACCAACAGCGTTCATGGATCTTATGAATAGAGTCTTCAAACCTTATTTAGATATGTTTGTTATCGTCTTCATTGATGACATACTAATCTATTCAAGGAATGAAGAAGATCATGCTAGTCATCTCAGAATAGCTCTTCAGACTTTGAGAGATAACGAGTTATATGCTAAATTCTCTAAGTGTGAATTTTGGCTTGAGTCTGTGGCATTCTTAGGCCATATTGTGTCTGGAGAGGGAATTAAAGTTGATACTCATAAAATTGAGGCAGTGCGGAATTGGCCTAGACCCACATCTCCAACTGACATTAGGAGTTTCTTGGGTTTGGCTGGCTATTATAGAAGGTTTGTAGAGCATTTTTCTTCTCCTTTGACGAAGTTGACTCAGAAAACAGTGACGTTTCAATGGTCTGAAGCTTGTGAGAAAACCTTTCAGGAATTGAAGAAATGGTTGACTACTGCCCCAGTTTTAACTTTACCGGAAGGTACTCAAGGTTTTGTGGTGTATTGTGATGCATCTAGAGTTGGCTTGGGTTGTGTTTTAATGCAGAATGGAAAACTTATAGCTTATGCCTCCAGACAGTTGAAGGTTCATGAGAAGAACTACCAAACCCATGACTTAGAATTGGTTGCTATAGAATTCGCTTTGAAGATATGGCGTCATTATTTGTATGGTGTTCATGTTGATATATTCACTGATCATAAGAGCCTTCAGTATGTGTTCACCCAAAAATAACTTAATCTCAGATAGAAGAGGTGGTTATAATTACTCAAAGATTATGACATGAGTATTCTTTATCACCTAGGTAAGGCTAATGTGATTGCTGATGCGTTGAGCATGTTGTCTATGGGTAGCATCGCCCATGTTGAAGAAGGAAAGAGAGAGTTAGCAAAAGATGTGCACAGACTGGCACGCCTAGGAGTCAGACTTATGGATTCCACAGAAGGAGGTACAGTGGTGATGAATGGGGCTGAGTTATCGTTAGTATCAGAAGTAAAAGAAAAGCAAGACCAAGATCCCATTTTGCTTGAATTGAAGGCAAATGTTCATAAGCAAAAATTATTAGCTTTTGAACAAGGGGGAGATAGTGTATTGAGTTATCAAGGTAGATTGTGTGTACCTATGGTGGATGGACTCCAAGAGAGGATTATGGAAGAAGCTCATAACTCCAAATATTCCATTCATCAGGGTTCCACAAAGATGTATCGTGACTTGAGAGAGGTTTATTGGTAAAATAGCATGAAGAAGGGCATTACAGAGTTTGTTGCTAGGTGTCTAAATTGTCAACAAGTGAAAGTTGAGCACCAAAGGCCCGGTGGTTTGGCGCAGAATATAGAACTTCCAGAATGGAAGTGGGAGATGATTAATATGGATTTTATCACAAGTTTACCAAGGTCTCGCAGACAACATGATTCTATTTGGGTGATTGTCGACAGAATGACAAAATCAGCCCACTTTTTGCCGGTAAAGACTACCCGTTCAGCAGAAGATATGCTAGGTTATATATTCAAGAAGTGGTAAGACTTCATGGAGTCCCAGTCTCCATTATTTCAGATAGAGGTGCACAATTTACTGCACAGTTCTGGAAATATTTTCAGAAAGGCTTAGGTTCAAAGGTGAACTTAAGTACTGCCTTTCATCCTCAGACTGATGGGCAAGCAGAGCTCACTATTCAGACATTAGAATATATGTTAAGGGCTTGTGTGATTGATTTCAAAGGGAATTAGGACGATCACCTACTTCTCATTGAGTTTGCTTACAACAATAGTTACCATTCTAGCACCCAAATGGCTCCTTATGAAGCTCTTTATTAGAGAAGATGCAGATATCCTATTGGATGGCTTGAGTGGGTGAAGCAGGGTTGATAGGACCAAATTTAGTTCACCAAGTTATGGAGAAGGTGAAGGTGATTCAAGAAAGGTTGAAAACGGCACAGAGTCGTCGAAAATCCTACACTGATGTTAGGAAAAGGGCGTTAGAGTTCGAAGTAGATGATTGGTATATTTGAAAGTTTCACCCATGAAGGGTGTTATAAGGTTTGGTAAGAAGGGGAAACTTAGTCCCCGGTTTATTGGACCTTATCGCATAGCCAAGAGGATTGGCAATGTAGCTTATGAGTTGGAGCTACCGCACGAGTTAGCCGCGGTTCATTCGGTATTTCACGTCTCCATGTTGAAGAAGTGCATGGACGATCCTTCATTGATCATACCAACTGAAAATATTGGGATCAAGGATAGTTTATCTTATGAGGAGATTCCTGTACAGATTCTAGATCGCCAAGTTCGCAAGTTGAGAACAAATGAGGTAGCATCAGTCAAAGTCCTTTGGAGGAACCAATTTGTTGAGGAAGCTATTTGAGAAGCTGAGGAGGATATGAAGAAGAGATATCAACATCTCTTTGAATTCGAAGGAAGTGCAGATCAAGGTACTAATTTTCCTCTTAGTGCTCTTTAAATTATGAGCGAGAATGTTATTTGTTGCATCGCGGAGCTGACAGGAGGTGTTCTGCCTCAAAAGACGTTTTCGGAACTGTCACGACCCGGGAGCACACCCTAGTCGTAACCGGCATACTCGACCTCGAAGAGGTCTAATACAAACCTCTTAGCATTCATTCATCGCATAGACACTAAAACCATAAGGAATTAAAAACTTTCTTTATCAAGAAAACATTTCATTAAAAAAAATAGCAAGCGGAAGACTTTCTAGACTTTATACACTTATGTCTCAAACCATCTAATACTTTGAATACAACATTGGGATTAAGCCCATACAAAACTTAAGCGAATACTAGAAAGACATAAAAAAAAAAGGACATGTAGGGTATTGTCCTCAAATCTATGAGGACTCACCAAGTCTTCATCTTTAACACTTAGAAACCTATCAAGTAGCCATGACATGTCACCATCTCCAAATCCCTACACTTTAGTCATAAAGGGAAAGAAAGGGGGTTAGCACAATTAAGTACTAAGCATGGAGACCATGCAAGAAAATATGCACAACGGACACTTACAAGAAATGTATGCTTTCATATCATTTTGATAGAACCTTCACTACTTCACAAGTATAAGAGACATAATACAAGTCAATGTTCATATATAAAACCATAGCCAACCGTATACATACTCAACATATATTCATATACAACCCATGCTTAACTTGAAAAGAACACATGTCATTTCATTACCATAGGACCTCTACATAATATAACTTTAAGACACACTTGAGTGAGACAAGAAGTGACCACCCATACAACCTCTTCAAGCACACTTAAGTGTTCCCCAAGATTACCTTAGATAAGGACATTTCCTTTACAACATAACATCAATAGACCAACATTCTTTAAGAAAC
>JAJOOE010019810.1:0-13431 GCA_036250405.1 Solanum raphanifolium
GATTTTCAAGCATTACAACAAGCATAGTAAAATGTGGGGTATACAAAATTATCAACTTCTTGAATCAAATTCTATGTTAACAATTCATATAATAATTGCCCAAGTAAGAAATGTTTTTCAACGTTGAATTGATAAAATCTTATCTAAAGCTAATAATTGTAAAAGAAATCGAATAAATCATTTATAAAAAAAATATTAAGTATACTTTGCATTTAAAAATGTAAGTTTTTTTTAAAAAAAAATTATGCATATGAAGTTTATTTAGATTTTAGGCCTCTAGTTGAAATTTCGCTTTAGGCCTCCGATTGCGTTGAGCCGCCCCTGTACGTAACGTACACACGAAAAAAATCCATGTTGGAAAAAAACAGAGAAAAAAAATAACCTTCTCTGCTTCTCATATCAGATTTTCTGCAAAGCCAAGAACATAAACATTGCTTCATTTTGAGGGGGTTTGATGTAGATCGTCTATCCTGACATAAACATCGATGTAGAAATGATCATGTGATCCTAGGAGATAACTATTTCCCATCTACATAGGTTAGTAGAGAAGTGGTGAGTAAACAAATGAAATGTGCATAAGTTTTGAAAATAAACAGCAGCATAACCAAAATAATTCAGTAGTCCTTGGTAAAAACATTATTGTGCAGCAAATACCAAACTTGGACATTGTTCTGAATCAAGATTGTGAAGAAAGAAGGATCTGTATGCTTATCGGCACCAAGAGGTAGCTCTGTTATAGTTAAAGACAACACATGCTTATAAATGCATTTTTTCAAATGAAATACTTCCTCATGTAGTAGTTTAACTTGAACTAAAGAGATGTAATATTACTATAACAAAAATAGTTTTTAGCAGCAATAAATATATATACACATTAATAAAAAGTGTTAAAGTCTTTACCACTATTAGTTAATTACTGTTGGATCCAATATCTTTATACGCTTTAGGGATATTTGCAAAGAGTGTTAAATACATCTAAAAAGTATATTTAGCGACAATTAAGTTATTATTATTGAAGACCATTTTTGGTGTAGTATATGTACCAAGATGCCTTTTAATCTTGTGGTCATGAATATATCACGTGGAAAATTGAAACTGAAGAGTTGTCAAAAAGAAAAATAAAAATGAAATAGATTAAAATAAAAAGTTAAACAAATAAATTAAAACGGAGGAAGCATTTCTTATGGTTGTCACATAAAGATCAAGTTTGTCAAATCTGTCGTTAGAAATTAATGAGTTTGGCATTTTTTGGTCCCGCTATCACTTTGCGTCCCACTAATCTAGATTCACTTTTGGTCCCACTAAGTCTCAAAGATTAAAAGAATACTTACCAACCGTCTATAATGAATGTAATCTACTACTCCCTCCGTTCCATTTTATATGTCACCTTTTTACTTTGCATTTGCATTAAGAAATGATGTAATTTTACCCTTCTACCCTTATTTAATGTTTTCTTAAGTCAACTTTATAATAAATGATGAATACATTTTCAAGATTATTTAGCTACTCTATCAAGGGTATAATAGGCAAAATATGGTAATTTATGCATAAACTTTATAAAATGACAAATATTGTGGTCCAACTATTTATAGAAAGTGATGACATATAAAATGGAACGGATGGAGTATATATTAGATTTTAAACCTCTTTTGGAATCTTTGTGTGTATATATAGTGAAAATCATTGTATGTAGCGTCCGGAAATTAAACCGTTTATATATATTTAAAATTATATATATCTATATTAGATTTTAAACCTCCTTTAATATCTTCGTGTGTATATTTAGTGAAAGTCATTGAATGTATCGTCCCTAAACTAAATGAAACACGGTAGTTGGTACAAGTTACGTTAAAGATTTCAATTATTTTAAAATAATAAAAAAGTAAATTACACTATATGACTCAACTGCAAATCCACCCTATATTACGTAAATCCTATACAAATACATTATTAATGTTATACTCATTTTTCAAAATCAAACATTTAAATCCCTTATATAAAGAAAATCTTACCAAAGGAATGTTTGTGTAATTTAATCATATATTATTAAAAGTGAAAAAGTTTATCATTAATTAAATTGTATAATGAATTAGCCAAAAAAAAAAAAGAAGAAGTAACCTAATGTGTGCACCGTGCACCTTCTCCTCGACATTAGATTTACATGATTCAACTTCGTAGCATTAATAGAGAATTAAATAGGGACGGAGGGAGTATGTTTAAAAACTGTGTAAGAAGAGTCAAACCAACAAGGGTTATGGTGGAGTGGTAAGTACTTCTTTATCCTTAACCAATAGGTCTCGGGTTTGAGTCCCCTTGGATACGGAGTCGCATTTGTTAGGGACATTTAAAAAATATCAGAGATTACTAAGTTATAAAATACCATAAAGATCAAACAATTGTGACCTTTACTGAACAGAACACTTAGATGGAGTTGGAATCCCCTGAACCTACATCATAGGTAACACCCAAAGGAGAATCCAAAATTTGACGTTTATAGGTTTCTACATCGACCTCAGTTAACATGCAATAACTATTAACTGGATTCACAGTCAAATATTTAGAGATATCTAGTAAACTTTTAATAAACATAAGGGAGTATGTTGTTGATATTTATGTGGGGTTCCAGCCCCATTTTTTTTATTAAAGTCTTAATTTGATACAACTACATACCAACTAAATCTTACCAAGATAACTACAGTTGCAAAGTTTGATTTTTTGGTATTTTTATGATGTCATTGATGACATCATTAGGAGTAGATTTCTTCTATAAATAGAGCATTCTTGCTCATTTGTAGAACACACCAAGTTAGAGAGAAAAAACCATTTTGAGAGCAAAGTGAGGTATTTCATAGACTATATAAGAAAATAGTCTGTGAAGAAAAATAGATTGTGAGCGATATTTTAGTAAGGTGGAAATCAAAAGAGTGTTATTCCTTTTGAGTGTGTAGTAGTCACTTTGAGTATTGTATTCGTGACTACACGGTGTAAAATTCCTTACTATAGTGATATCAGTTGTTCCTCTTGGCCCGTGGCTTTTCCCTTATTTAAAAGGGTTTCCACGTAAAATTCTTGGTGTCATTATTTTCCCATTTTATTTCTATCATTTGACCATATATATTTTTGTGTTAGTCCGTGTTTTCTCAACAAACTGGTATCAGAGGCAAGGTTTTATCTGAGTATGCTCTGTGGTTGCAGCATAGTCTGAATTTCCACATCAGAAAAGATTTACTTTGGTTTGCAATAACTATTTTTTGGGGGGAAAACGATGGAAGCCAACACAAGTAGAATGATCACTTTGAATGGTGTTAATTATGCCATTTGGAAGGGGGAAATGGAAGATCTGCTTTATGTCAAGAATTTTTACAAACCAGTTTTTACCAGTGTAAAGCCTAATAATAAAACAGATGAAGAGTGGAATCTGTTGCACAGACAAGTTTGTGGATTCATTAGGCAATGGCTTGACGATAATGTGTTGAACCATATTTCTGGGAGACACATGCTCGAACCCTATGGGAGCATCTTAAAAGTTTGTATGCTTGGAAGACTGGCAATAATAAAATGTTCTTAATAAAGCAGATGTTGAGTTTAAAGTATCATGATGGTTCTCCGATGATAGACCATCTGAATAATTTTCAGGGGATCATGAACCAATTATCTGCTATGGGCATCAAATTTGATGAAGAAATTCAAGGCTTGCTTCTATTTGGTTCCCTACCAGACTCTTGGGAAACATTTAGAACTTCATTGTCAAACTCTGCTCCGGATGGTGTAATCTCTATGGATTCTGCCAAGAGTAGTGTCTTGAACGAAGAGATGAGAAGAAAATCTCAAGGTTCTTCTTGGTCGAATGTCCTGATAACTGGCTCCAGGGGGAGAAACAAAACTCGTGGGTCTCAGAATAGAGAACAAAATAGGAGCAAATCCAGAGGCAGACTTAAGGATCGAGTGCTATCATTGTGGCATGAAAGGGCACACAAAGAACTTCTGCAGAAAGTTGAAGAGGGAAAACAAAAACAAAGAGGAAACTAAAGAAGATGGCAATGAAAATTGCCTAACCACCGTCACCACCGAAGATCTTGTTACCATCCTTGATGCAGATATGATAAATATTGCTTGTGATGAGTCAAGCTGGGTTGTGGACACTGGTGCCGCATCTCACGTGACATCAAGGAAAGATTTTTTCTTTTCCTATGCTCCTGGTGATTTTGGAACCTTGAGTTTGGGTAATAAGACTGTTTCTAAGGTGGTTGGTATTGGTACAGTTTGTTTGGAAACTAGTTTTGAACAATGCGAAACATGCACCTGATGTTCATCTACACCTAATTTCTGTTGGTGTTTTGGATGATGAAGGATATGTTAGTACTAACGGTGATGGAAAATAGAAACTCATTAAGGGTTCCTTGGTTGTGGCTCGTGGTAACAAACGTCGTGGTCTATACTGGACTACGACTTCTGCTTGTGTTGATATGGTGAATGCGGTTGAGAGCGATGACTCTTCAACATTATGGCACAAGAGGCTTAGCCACATCAACGAAAAAGGACTTAATGTTCTAGCCAAGAAGAAATTATTGTCAAATTTCAAAAGTGCTAAATTAGAAAAGTGTGAGCATTGCTTGGTTGGTAAATAAAATAGAGTTTCCTTTAAGTCCTACCCCCCTTCAAGAAAGACAGAGTTGCTTGAATTGGTGCACTCTGATTTATGTGGTCCAATGAAGACAAAGACATTGGGTGGTGCACTCTACTTTGTCACTTTTATTGATGACTGCTCGAGAAAACTTTGGGTCTATGTCTTGAAGACTAAAGACCAAGTGTTAGGTGTCTTCAAGCAGTTTCAGGCTTCAGTTTAAAGAGAAACTGGAAAGAAACTGAAATGTATTCGTATTGATAATGGTGGTGAATATTATGGACCATCTGACGAATACTGCAAGCATCAAGGTATTAGACACCAGAAGACTCCTTCTGTAACATCCGACAATTTGAAATAACTATGAAGAGGCTTAGAATTGGAAATAATCATTTTTGGAAAGAATTTTAAAAATCTGGAAAATTGGTTGTGTGGAAAAAGTGAGTTTTTGGCCAACTTTGAGCAGTCATAACTCCTAGCTCAGGATGATTTAGGAGTATTTCTAGTTATGGTTGCAAAGTTCGTGGAATGAAATTTCCAACGCCACCGAGTTTGCTCGATTTCGAGTTCGTATGAGTGAGTTATGCCCTTTGAAAGTTGGGCAGTTGGCAGGGAACCCGTCCGGAAATTTTAAGGGCATTTTGGTCTTTTCCCTAGCCATTTCTTTTAAGGTTATATTGTTGTGTTAGGCTGATTTTAGATCAGTTTTTGCCATTTTAAAAGAGTGAGAGCTAGGGCTTAGAAGAGAAGAAGGAGAGAAGAAGAGAAGAAGAGGAAAAAGAGAAGAGCAAGCAAGGAGATCATCGTGGATATCGTCGGGGGTGATCCCTAATAGGTATGTGAGTTTATAGTGTGGGTTATTTCTTTCCCCCACACGCCACACTCGTTTTATTATTGAGAAAAGTTTGTGGTTGTTCTTGTTGAAGGTTGTTGGTTGTGTTGTTGATGTTGTTGATTTTGTGTTGTTGGAGTTCCTTGTCGATTTGGGACATGGTTTGGTTGTGTTTTGAGATGAATCTCTTGTATGTTGAGGGATTTTATGATCCTTAGTGTTGGGGTTGAAACCTTTGTTGTTGAGAGGGTTTAGAGTTGGAGAAACAAGAGAGGAAAGTCGAAGTTTTCGGGGAAAAGGGGCTGGGGCGTCGCGCCAGCCAGCGCGCCCCAGCAGGGGCTCTGAAGTTTCCCCTATGGGGTGCTGCGCCTAGCAGTGTGCCCCAGCAGTCCCTCTGAATTTCAAGGGCTGGCGCTCCGCGCCTTGCAGAGCGCTAATGACGCCAAGTTCCCCCATTCTTTTCACACCTTCTCATGCATGTTCCTTGGTATTATACCTATGTTTCCTAGTTGTTTCCAACACTCCAAGGTACTTCTAAAAGTCTAGAACTCCTCCATAACATGTGATCAAACACCTTGAATTCATAATCCAATTCAAGGAGAGTTAGTTTCTAAGTCAAGAGAAGTTAAGAGTTAAGAAGCAAGTCAAGCAAGTCTTCAAAGTTGTTCAAGAGTCTTTATTGAATGTTTTAACTTCATTTTAAGACTCAAGTTTCAAGTCAAGTAAAGGGTATAGAGTTTCAAGCTAAGTAAAGAGTCTCAAGGTCCAAGTTGAGTCAAGAGTTTAAAGTCGAGTCCATTTCTCGAAAGTTATTAGGGAACTATGTATTTCCCAAAGAAGTTCTAAAACGTTTTTACATTTGAGTAAGAAAGAAACATCGATTCTGAAAGAGCCTTTGGGCTAGATTTTGAGCAATTATCTCAAACTAAAGAAAGATGTGTTTAAAACACTTATGAGCTAAAGTATATTTTTGGGAGTAGTCTTGAGCACCGAATTGGGGACGCGATTTCATATTAACTCAACTCCTCATAAGAACCATGCGCCAACATGGGATTTCTCGGGTCATACTTTTTAGATGAACCCGTAAAGTTAAGCTAGTGGATCCACTTAGTAAAGTTAGCTTCCTATATCACGACAATGTATAGGATGGTCCTCGGGCAACGTGAGGTAAAACGTTGTATCACCACTTAGTTTCATAGTGGTGGTTTATCGGTTAGAGAAACTCCCACAGTAGAAATTGCATGGTTCCTCGAGGAGTTCTGCTTAGCATGGATGGGGGTATGGGACTTCATTCATGCATTGCACAAGTAGACTTTGAGAGGAAGCATGGTATTTTCATGATATTATAAATGTGATTTTTATAAGTTACAAGCTTTATATATTGTATGTGTCTTATTGCTTTATATATTGAGTTCGGGTATTCATGAGTTGAACAGAGCCAAGGTAAGTGTTCTCTTGTACTCTTTTCAAGCTTAAGTTGTGGTTCAACTTTCCAGCTCGCATACTCGTACATTCCATGTACTGATGCCAGTTGGCCTGCATCTTATTATGATGCAGACACAGGTACCCAGGATCAGCATTCGGCACGCCGTTGATCCAGCTGAGCACTCCAGAGTCAGTGGTGAGCCTCCTTGCTTTCCGGAGGACTCAGATATTTTGTGTTCCTAGTTTAGTTTTATTAGGATGTTGCGGGGTTTGTCCCAACATCCATCTTAGTATTTTAGAGGCTTCATAGGCAGTCAGTCAGTTAGTATTAAGTCTCTCATCTATGTATATATGTAAATATTCTATTTTGTGACTTGAGTTGCCTTTTTGGACAGATTTCATCAGTTGGTTGTTTCATAACCTTTCATTGCATTAAGTTGTGCTGTTGAGTTAAGTTTCCGCTGAGTTAAGAAAGCCAAGTCAAAGGTTCGCTTGGGGCCAGCAATGGTCTCCGAGTGTCGGTCCCACCCAGGGTATAGGCTCGGGGCGTGACACCTTCTAAGACTCCTCAGCGAAATGGTTTGGCTGAGAGGATGAACAGGACCTTGATGGAAAGAGTTAGATGTTTGCTTTTTGAAGCAAAGTTGCCAAACTCAATTTGGGGTGAGGCTTTATTGACTGCTGCACATGTTATTAATCTACCTCATGTTGTTGCTTTGCAAAGTGATGTTCCAAATAGAGTTTGGTATGGAAAGAATGTTTCCTATGACCATTTGAGAGTATTTGGTTGCAAAGCTTTTGTACATGTGCCGAAAGATGAGAGGTCAAAGTTGGACGCCAAGACAAGGCAGTGCATCTTTATTGGACATGGCCTTGATAAATTTGGTTACAGGCTATATGATCCAATTGAGAAGAAACTCGTGAGAAGCCGTGATATTATTTTCATGGAGAATCAAATAATTAAAGATATTGACAAAGCGGAGAAGCTAGAATCTTCAAGTTTTGATGGTATAATTCATCTAGATGAAGTTCCTCACACAAGTGTGCATGATGTTGTTGGGCTTGATAATCATGGTGATGCCCAGAATCATGTATCGAATCAACACGTTGATGTTGATAATAACAATGATATTGTTATTGATGATTCTCATGCTTATGAAGTTGTGGACAAATCAAATATTCCGCTTAGGAGGTCCACAAGATAGCGCGTTCCTTCCTCTCGTTATCCACTTAATGAGTTTGTGTTACTCACTGACAGGGGAGAACCTGAATGTTATAAGGAGGCCATGGAAGATGAGCACAAAGATCAATGGATTGAAGCCATGCAATATTAGATGAAGTCTCTGCATGAGAACCACACTTATGAGTTGGTAAAATTGCCCAAGGGCATGAGAGCTTTGAAGAACAAGTGGGTGTTCAAAGTTAAAGTTGAAGAACACAACTTGAAGCCCAAGTACTGTTACTTCCCGAGCCTACACCCCGGACGTGGCTGGCACTTGAAGACCATTGCTGGCCCCAAGCGAACCCTTGGCCTGGCTTACTTAACTCAACGGAAGACAATACTCATACTTATAATGATCAATAACACTTAACTGAACTGAATAATAAAGTAACTGAGAATGTTTAAAGGTTAAACATTCAACTTGGCCAAAAGTGGCAACCCAAGTCTTATCAATAAGAAATGATAATGAAAAGGCTCAAATGACTAACATCTGACTGTCTATGAAGCCTCTAACACAACTTAGATGGATGTTGGGACAAACCCCACAACATTCTAATGAACTAACTAGAAAGCAATGAAAATAGATCCTCCAGAATGCAATGAAGCTCACCGACTGACTCTAAACAGCTCACTGGATCAACGGTGCGCTAGAATGCCGATCCTAGTTACCTGTGTCTGCATCATAAGAAGATGTAGGCCAACTAGCATCAGTACATTGAATGTACGAGTATGCGAGTTGAAATGCTAAAACAACATAGGCTTGAAAGGGAATCTGAAAGAAACACTTACCTTGGCTCTTCTCAACTAATGAATACTTAACTGAACTCATTTCAATATAAAGAAAAGCTGTTTGAAAAATCATGATGTCAACTCTGTGTATATACAAGGATACAACATAACTCTGAAATGTATGTAAAAATACAATAAACTGATGTATATAAATATACAATAACTTCTGTGAGAGTTTCTCTGACCGACAACCATCACATAAGAGCTATAGTGATGTTACAACGATTTACCTTACGCTGCCAGTGCATCCTATACCCGGCCAAAGGTATATACCTGAACTACTAAGTGGATCCAGTAGTCTATTGTGAAAAGGGTTCATCTAAAAAGTATGACCCTTTTCTACCCATGGTGGATACATAGTTTTATGGAGACGTGAGTTATCTGAACTCATGCTCGCCCTCAATTCGGTGCTCAATTCTACTCCCAAAATATACTAGCTCTTATGTTTTTAAGAAAAACATACTTTTTCTGTGATTTGAGATTAATGCTAAAAAACTTAGCTCAAAGGCTATCTTGGAAATCTCAATTTCCCTTCTTGCTTCATTTAGAAAGCTATTACTCTTTTCTGAAAACTAGCCCGAAGGCTCTTTGGAAATCTCAGTTTCCGTTCTTATTTAAATGTAAAAACATTTTAAAATCTCTTTGGGAATACATAGTCCCCATATACTTCTTTGAAGAAAAGAACTTCAACTTTACATTTTTACTGAACTCGAAACTTAAGTCTTAAAACAAAGCTAAAACATTTGTGAAAGACTTTTGAAAACTTTAAGAACTTATCTTAACTTGATTCTTGACTTCTCTTGACTTTGACCTTAACTTCTCTTGACTTGACTCTTAACTGATCCTTGAATTGAATTATGGATTCAAGGACTAAGATTTGTGAATGGAAAGTTCTCATGATGTTTAGGAATGATTCTAGATAGTTAAACATGAGAAAAGACCGAAAATCAATATTTAAAGGTGGATCCGCGACGCGGAGGCATAATTTAATTTTGGTTCTGAAAATGTATTTTGAGGCAGAACACCACGTGTTAGGTCTGCGATACGAAGCTGAGATTCTCAAATCTGGGCACTAGGAGTGTGACGCGCGGCCACCCTCTAATTTCGTCCGACGAAATTTCTTCTTCGTTTTCCAATCCCAATTCACCCAAATTCGGTCCTTTTTCTCAAATTAATTTTAGATACAGATACCCAGCAAATGTACCTAAGAACCTAACTCGAAACGACCCTATGATGCGATGTAACGAACTCAGAAACTTCCCAACTCAGTTAAATTCAAGAACAATATATGAATTCAAGAATAGATATCAAAGATCATCAATATTCAAATGCTTTTAGGACGAATCCAAACTGAAATAAATATGCTTGGCACGTGGGAGAGCAATCCCAACATTATGAGAGCCTTACATACCTAATAGAAGTAAATCCTTGGCGAAAACACTAGCTTTCTTGATCAATCTTGATGAATTTGCCCATTTCTCCTTCTTCTTTTCTCTTCTCCTTTCTCCTTAGCCCTAGCGTGAAATCCCAAATTCTAAAACTGACTAAAATCTGATTTGACCCATATTAAACTCCTAAAAACGGATTAAAATAATAGGGCAATGAAAAGACTAAAATACCGCTTAAAATTCCGAATTGGACATTTTCTTAATCCAATAGCCCAACTTCCAAAGAGCATAACTCACTCATACGAACTCGGAATCGCGCAAATTTGGTGGCGTTGGAAAGATAATTCCAAGGGATTTCCAACCATATCTAGAATCACACCTAAATCATCTTGAGATAGGAATTATGGCCGTTTGAAATTGACCAAAAACTCACTTTAACTTGCTTAAATTTTTCCAGATTTCCTCCTTATTTCCAAAAGTAACTATTTCGAGATTTTAAACTTCCTTCTAGTTCTTTCTAGTTGCGAGATGTTACAATATCTTTCCCTTGGGAACATTCGTCCTCAAATGAGATTACTCTTAATAGGCTAAGGGTGGTAACATCAAGTTCAACCATCCCAAAAGCAAATGCAAACAAACAACATGCTCACTCATAATTTAAAGAGCACTAAGAAAAAAATTAGTACCTTGATCTGCACTCTCTTCGGATTCAAAGAGATGTGGATATCTCTTCTTCATATCTTCCTTAGCTTCCTAAGTAGCTTCCTCAACAAATTGGTTCCTCCAAAGGACTTTGACTGATGTTACCTCCTGAATTTCCTCATAAGATAAGCTATCCTTGATCCTAATATTTTCAGTTGGTATGATCAATGAAGGATCGCCCATGCACTTCTTCAACATGGAGACGTGAAATACCAGATGAACCGCTGCTAACTTTTGTGGTAGCTCCAACTCATAAGCTACATTGCCAATCCTCTTGGCTATGCGATAAGGTCCATATATCAGGGACTAAGCTTCCTCTTCTTACCAAATCTCATAACACCCTTCATGGGTGAAACTTTTAAATATACCCAACCATCTACTTCAAACTCTAACACCCTTCTCCTAACATTAGTGTAGGATTTTTGACGACTCTGTGCCGTTTTCAACCTTTCTTGAATAACTTTCACCTTTTTCATAGCTTGGTGAACTAAATTTGGTCCTATCAACCCTGCTTCACCAACTTCAAACCATCCAATAGGAGATCTGCATCTCCTTCCATAAAGAGCTTCATAAGGAGCCATTTGGATGCTAGAGTGATAACTATTATTGTAAGCAAACTCAATGAGAGGTAGGTGATCATCCCAATTCCCTTTGAAATCAATCACACAAGCCCTCAACATATCTTCTAATGTCTGAATAGTGCGCTCTGCTTGCCCATCAGTCTGAGGATGAAAGGCAGTACTTAAGTTCATCTTTGAACCCAAGCCTTTCTGAAAAGATTTCCAAAATTATGTAGTTAATTGTGCACCTCTATATGAAATAATGGAGATTGGGACTCCATGAAGTCTTACCACTTCTTGAATATACAACCTGGCATAATGATCTGTTGAATGGGTAGTCTTTACCGGCAAAAAGTGGGCTGATTTTGTCATTCTGTTGACAATCACCCAAATAGAATCATGCTATCTGCGAGACCTTGGTAAACCTGTGATGAAATCTGTATTAATCATCTCCCACTTCCATGCTGGAAGTTCTATATTCTGCGCTAAACCACCGGGTCTTTGGTGCTCAACTTTCACTTGCTGGCAATTTCGACACTTAGCAACAAATTCTGCAATGCCCTTCTTCATGCTATTCCACCAATAAACTTCTCTCAAGTCACGATACATCTTTGTGGAACCCGGATGAATGGAATATCTAGAGCTATGAGCTTTTTCCATGATCCTCTCTTGGAGTCCATCCACTATAGGTACATACAATCTACCTTGATATCTCAATACACCATCTCCCGCTTGTTCAAAAGCTAATACCTTTTGCTTTTGAACATTTGCCTTCAACTCAATCAAAATGGGATCTTGGTTTTGTTTTCTTTAACTTTTGACACTAGTGATGATTCAGCCCCATTCGTCACCACTATTCCTACTTTTGTGGAATCCATAAGTCGGACTCCTAATCGTGCAAGCCTATGCACATCTTTTGCTAATTCTCTCTTTTCTTCCTCAACATGGGCGGTACTACCCATAGACAACCTGCTTAAAGCATCAGCAACAACATTAGCCTTACCTGGGTGATAAAGAATACTCATGTCATAATACTTGAGTAACTCTAACCACCTCCTTTGTCTGAGATTAAGCTCTTTCTGAGTGAACACATATTGAAGGCTCTTATGATCAGTGAATATATCAACATGAACACCATACAAATAATGACTCCATATCTTCAAAGCGAATACCACAACAGCAAACTCTAAGTCAAAGGTTGGGTAGTTCTTCTCATGAACTTTCAACTGTCTGGAGGCATAAGCTATAACCTTTCCATTCTGCATTAATACACAACCCAAACCAACTCTAGATGCATCACAATACACCACAAAACCTTGAGTGCTTTCTAGTAAGGTCAAAACTGGGGCAGTAGTCAACCTCCTTTTTAATTCCTGAAAGCTTTTCTCACAAGCTTCAAACCATTGAAATTTCACTATTTTCTGAGTCAACTTCGTCAAAGGGGATGAAATAGACAAGAACCCTTCTACAAACCTTCTATAATAGCCAGCTAGACCCAAGAAACTTCTAATATCTGAAACGACCCCAAAAATGCCCGAAAATGTTCTTCGGAAACACCTATAATTGTAATTTCCATATATCTCAAAATTCGTTTCATTTTTCAAAAATCCGACTTCATATTCTTGTTTAGGGGGTCAAATTGAGTGGGAAATGGGTCTAACCCAAATTTTAGAGCAACCGTATCAAAATCCGAAATTTCCAAGTGAAGCCTTTTCGAGGGTCTACTTTGGAGTGTCATATATCCTAGCACACAAATTATTTGGTGGCCAATAATATATCCATGGAAAGCCCTTTGAGTTAGCTACCTAACGCACTTCGTTTCACCTCATTCGGAGTTCGGACGAAGAAGTTATGCCCATTTTCGTAAAGTCTGTCCGGCAGGGAATGCA
>JAJOOE010019811.1:0-13792 GCA_036250405.1 Solanum raphanifolium
ACACCAAGTTAGAGAGAAAACACCATTTTGAGAGCAAAGTGAGGTATTCCATAGACTATACAAGAAAAGTAGTCTGTGAAGAAAAATAGAGTGTGAGCAATATTTTAATAAGGTGGAAACCAAAAGAGTGTTATTCCTTTTGAGTGTGTAGTAGTCATTTTGAGTATTGTATTCGTGACTACACAGTGTAAAATTCCTTACTATAGTGATATCAGTTGCTCCTCTTGACCCGTGGTTTTTCCCTTATTAAAAAGGGTTTCCACGTAAAATTCTTAGTGTCATTATTTTCCCATTTAATTTCCATCACTTTGACCATATATATTTTTGTGTTAGTTCGTGTTTTCCCAACAAAGTTGCCATGAGGTATAACGTGTAGCAAATAAGGATTCATATAGCCGACCCCAATTTGTAATCTATGTGTTAATACTTGTGACCTCTAGCTGAACAAGTTAATAAGTCGAGAGGCATGGAAAATGCATATCCTAATTATTTGTGACTATTGTTCTTTTAGATTTGACCCGTGATTGGAAAAAATTGAAGCAATAAGTTAGAACTTTCATATTGACATTTGGATTGTCCTTGAAGAGAACCAAAGAGAAAACTTGAGAACACCAACTCTTTTTTCCTTATATGGTATTATACTTGCCATGGAAATTTTGTATAAGGCACCGTTTTAAAGTATATTTGCAAATTGTATCATCATTATTTACATTTGTCATTTTGGGGTGTAAGTTATATAGGACATTAAACCCATTATATTAACATTTTTAGTTGTAAATAGCAGTGTCATTCGAAATTCAATGTACTTATGGCCTCATGGTATTGTCAAATTGGGAATGAGTCTATGATCATATATTTTATGTGAATTTTGATTTTCGCTTTTCTATGTAAATGACGAATGTTTTCTGACATTCCTGTATATAATATTAACCATCTTTTGCAGAAACTGTGACCCTTGCGTCATTAATATTAGTATTTTCAGAAGCATAGCAAGTGTATAGCTGCTTCACTGAACAAATTCCGACAATTTTAATTTGACTATTGGGCCCGTGCTTGCCCCGGGCCTTTTCCATCTAGTATTGATAAAAGAGAAAGACAACATAATAATGTTGATAAACATACATCAAAATTTTATAACAACTACCTAACCAACATTCCTGCACCATCTACTCTTGATGGGTGTAACTATGTTGTCCAACACAAAATAGTAACAATAAAACATCAATGCCTCTATCATCCTGAACCATGCTCTTCTCCAATGACGATTGAAGCAGAGCGCTGCAGCTAATCCCAACAAGATCGCTCCATAAGACGCAACAAAGCCAATGTAAAAACACTGAATATCCTCCAATTCTGATGATTCCTCGTCTCCATTTGACAATTTAGGACTCATCCCACACTTGTTGTCTAATGGATAACCACAAAGAAAAGGATTTCCCTCGTAGCTGCTTTTGTTGAAAGTTCCAAATTGAGCTTTAAAATCAGGCACTGCACCTGATAAGTTGTTGTATGCAACATTGAATACTGCCAACGAATTCAGCTCAAGTAGATCAACAGGAATGCTCCCATTCAATCTATTGTAGGAAAGGTCTAAACTCTCAATTTCCTGTAGATTGGAGAAGGTATATGGTATTCTTCCGATGAGATGGTTGTGTGATAGATTCAGTGCGTGTATATTGCTCATGTTCCCTAGCTCAACTGGAATTTCACCGGTTAATCTGTTACTTGAAAGATCAATACCCGACATATATTCTAGGATGCTTCGCTTATAAGTGTATGAGTTTCTTTTCGTTGAAAATTGGACCTGAGTTTCCACATCCATCAAAAATGAGGTAGTAATAAGTCCATGACGATCGTAGTAGTGCCTTTTCCAACGTATCCAGCCCAAAAAGGCTAACCATGAATCCCTAGAAGTCGTAGCATAATAGGCCATTCTTATATGTGCATCCTTTTTGGCTTGTGTTAAGTTACTCAAACAAGGAAGGAGTGGACCATAAAGCTTATTGAAAGATAAATCCACAATAGATAAGTTGTTCAACATACAAATCTGAGTTGGAATCTGCCCTTCCAATTGGTTATTCCTAAGGAGAAGGTAGTTGAGAGTATTAAGAGAGCCGATGGTGTGTGGGATAATTCCTGTAAAATTGTTGTACCCAAGATCCAAAGTTATCAGAGAAGAGAAGTTGAAAAGTACATGTCCCAATTCACCACCCAATTGATTTTTCTCAAGATGGATGTGTTTGAGAGGTAAAGAACTCACACAAGAAGGTATAAAGCCTGAAAGCTTGTTTTCGGATATAGCTAAAACATATATACTCTTCAAATTGCAAATTTCAACTGGAATCAAACCTTCGAGATGATTTTTTGACAAATCAAGCTGTAATAATCTTGTATTATCCATAATCCATCTTGGAATCTCCCCAGTGAAGTTATTCCTGCTAGCATCCAGTACAATAAGGGATCTGAGAAAAATGTTGCTAGGTAGTGGTCCTTCAAAGTTATTGTCATTCAAATACAAAAAGGATAATATATGTGGCCTGAACTCCTCCGAAAATATTTTTCCTTTAAGCTTGTTGTTTGACAACCGAAGGTAGAACAATTGTGGAGAACCAATTGCCAGATCACTAGGAACTCCTCTGGACAAGATATTGGCAGATATGTCTAGGAATTCTAAATGAATGCCACAAAGCTTGGAAGGTATAGGACCTTCAAGATAATTTTGTGACATGTTCAAAAAAGTAAGCTTCGGAAAGGATAAACTCATATTTGCTGGAATATGTCCATTTAGTTTGTTATTAGAGACATCAATCGTCTCTAGATGGAGGTGACGATTCAATGGCAACTTCAGTGATCCGTTGAAAGCATTATCTCCACCATAGATCGCTGCAAGTCTGGTGTTATTTTCTAACAACCATGTTGGAAAGTTTCCTGCCAATTGATTTGCATATATAACAAGGATCCTCAAGTCATATTGGTAGTGAAGGAAAGAAGGGAATTTGTGAAGACTTATACATTCCCCGATAGCAAAAAACTCCAACTGAAAATTTGGGATCCAATTTTGGAATTCAGTATCAGTAATTATTGTATTATAACCAACATTCAAATAGATCAATTTTGTATGGTTGGAAAATTGGCTGAATGACAGAGGAACTTCAAATTGGTTATAAGAAATATCGAGGTACTCAAGTGATGTGAGTCTCCTCCAAATAGAATGTGACGCTATATTTCCACGTAAGTTATTCCCACCCAAACTCAACCATCGAAGTGATGTCATGTTTCCAAGACACGAAGGCAGTGCTCCCTCAAAATTATTAACGGTAAAATCCAGCTCCTCAATGTGTTTGAGTTCACACCAACCTATATATAGGTTGAGAGATAGTTAGCTAAAAACAACTTTCTACAATAAGCCACATCTTATTATTTATTTATTTTTATGTCTATGGGTGTGTTTGATACGAAGGAAAATGTTTTTAGAAAAATAGGTGGATTTTGTTATATTTTCTTATATTTGGTACGTAAGCAAAAAATAGTATTCTAAAAATATTTGTATATAATCTAAACAAATAATTTGGAATGTGAGAGGAAGGTGAATATGAGGTGTGTTGGAGCTAGGAATGTGAATGTCACTTGTAGAGTTTGTTTTTTCCTACTTTCATCTAGGGAAATCATTTTTAAGGAATTTTTTTTTCTAGTATAAATGTTTTCCAAAATATATGACTAATTGAACATGATCGAGAAAATCAAACCTATATTCATGAAATGCAGGCATTAGATAAAAGAATAGAAAAGCACATTACCTTGATTAGGGAGGGTGCCATTATTGCTACCAAAAGCTATACTGAACACTTTAAGAGAAGTCATTTGTCCAATGTTTGCGAGAAAGTTGTCATTTAAAGAAGATCCCGTCAAGTATAGGTATTCCAGCGTGCTCAGATTTCTTAATGCTTATATGATAGAGTCAAAAATAAGAAACTACAAATTATTCATATTTCAAAAGAAAAAGTGGTAAGGTAGACAAATATTGAGTTGAGCTTACTGTAAACTGTGGTCGGAGCAGTGAGATCACTATCTTCATAAGTAAGTGATTTAAGAGATGAGAATGATTTTAGGGATTGTAAGACGCTGCTCGAGTTGGAGTTGGAGTTAGGACTTCCCAATAGTAATTTCCATAGAGAACTTATTCTTTTGTTACCTGTTAAATAAATCATATATGTTTTTACATAAGAATGAATAGATTGATCTTATTACATAAGTTTGTAAAGATGTGTAATCCTAGTCCACATTTCATTATTAATCTTTATCTGATCAATTTTGCATTTTGTTCTTAAGGTTAAAATAAAACATTCAACATTAGAGCAACTGCATTGATTTGTGTACCTTTGGTAGTCACAAAGCTCTCTATATTGTTTCCCCTGAGATCCAGATGTTTCAAGTTGCTCAAAGCAATTATGTCTAGACAGATAAATAAAAAATAAAAAATCAAACTATAATTTGATATGCGAAGAAATAAAATTGAGATATTTAGATGCATCATTAATATCTTAGTGGAGCAAAATATGCGTAACAAACCATTCATTTTGATATTTCCATTTATTTTATTGTCGACAAGTTCCAACTGCTTGAGAGATGGAAAAACCTTCAGTGATGAAAAGATGGTAGAATTGAAGTTATTATAATTCAAATTGAGTTTCTCTAAATTCCTCAGTCCACTATTTGCACCACCACCTGCATTTGATTTATGAAAAAAAAACTGTACTTAGGCTTAGTGTTATTTTGTTAATTGCTTTTTCTCTTATGGTAAAGAGAGCTTACCCAATGCAAAAAGGGTATTGATGTCACTGATTCCATAGCCTTCGAACCAGAGTTGTCTTAAATTGGTTAGCCCTCCACATTTCTTACTCATCCCTTCATCCAAAAATTACAACTATACTAAGTATTATATTGCAAAAATGGCCACAATTTCATATGTAGAGTTTATGTTGGAGGATATACTGCTATTATATGTCGTCGGTATGCTGAATGAGGTATCAGCATCTGCACCAAGTTTTAGAACCTCAAGAGATGAAATCGAACATAAAGATGATAGTAAAACTTTAGGATGGATCGGATTGAATTGCAAATCGACTTCTTTCAGGTTAGGAAGCTGACTTAGAATACTGAACCCTGGATCGGATAGCAAAATAACATGTTAGTATATAGTAATATATAGTTTCCGTACGTATTCACAAGTCATACCTTCATTTTTTGTCCACCCTATAATATTTCTGTTAGACAATAAAAGAAATTGGAGGGACTTGAATGGAAGAAATAGAGAGGCATTAAATCTCCAATCATCCCCTGATCCAAACCTTTCACTTCCGAGATTGAGTTTGATCACTCGACCTGTTTCTAAGCTGCATGTTACACTTTCCCAAAAACAACAATCTATAAATCCATTGGAATTATAACCTTCCCAATCAACCAACAATTCGCCATTAGAACTCATTATGTTTGCCTGCAGCTCCAAGAGAGCATTTCTCTCTTCCTCCCAACAACCATTGGCCACAATTACTATTAGAAAAAACGCTAACAACAAAAGCTTAATGTTCCCCATCCCCATTATTACTCTATTTTCTTTTCTGGCAATCTAATTTGCTACCTAACGGAATGAATGTTTATATAGGAACTATACAGGGGCAGAATTATAGTAGTTTTTTTCTTAGGAATTCAACATAACTCAATAATTTTAACATTGAATACTCAATTAATTTTAATATATTATTTTCTAAAATGCAAAAACTCATAATTTCAGTTATTATCTAAACAAGAAAATGGATGGTGGAAATGAAACTATCTTGTTGGTTTCATGTATATGGAGGCCTACGACAATTTATGGTGGGACTAGGAAAGACGTTGTCTCTTTCTTGTCTAGGCCAAAATTGGTGAATTTTGGAGCTTTATTCACAACAAGTTCAGCGATTGGAAATTCTGTAATACCATTCATTCTAACTATTTTTCTTTTTGAATGAAGTTCCCCAACTCCATCCCCACCCCCCTTAGGTGGATCGTTTCTTTTATTTTCGTGTATAATTAATAACTGAATCAAAACGATGAATACAAATTTATTTGATTTTAATAATTTAAAATCGGATTAAGTTGATTTGGTTTTATTTTGATCAATAATTCATTCCAACCGACACCTGAAAACTATTACTCCATCTGTCCCATTTTATATGACACTTTTCGGATTTCGAGATTCAAACAAATCTATCTTTGACCGTAAATTTTTCAAAGATATTTTAAACATTTTGAATTATCAATTATTGTGACTTATAATGCTTTTTTACGTAGTTTACAAATATATAAATTTCATTTCAAGAAATTTGAAGATTTCATGCGCAAATTACCGATCAAACTTAAACTGTTTGACTCTCGAAAACGAAAAGTGTCATATAAATTGGGACATAGGGAGTACCTTTATATACAATATTTACACCTTAAATATGATTTATTATTATCAGAACTGACTCATGCCAAAAGAAAGTGAAATTGTTCTATTAGTTTTCTTTACACAGTATCTCTAGTTGTTAGAGTTGGCATTGCTACTAATTAAGTGGTTCTTTTTGTACCAATATGAATTGTGGTGTAATGATGAGATTGCTTCATTCTCAATCAGAGGTTTCAAGTTTAAGTCCTGAATATGGAGAAAATTATATTGGGAGCGTCATTCGTCAGAGGGCCATGTAGTACTCAATTCAAATTTAATCGAGGCTTTAATGCGGGCTCCGAACACAAATTACGAAACAAAAAAAAAATGGTTTTATTTGTAAAAGGAGCTATATCTCTATGGATTATAGTCTCTTGAGCTAGTTTTAAATCTTTTCCTACTTGGTTAAATAATATTCAGTTCAATTAGAAAAAATAAAGTGAGTCATGCCAACAACATTAGCAATATAGTTTTAATTGATGTAACGTTCTATTTACCATATTTTGTGTGTAATCCATCCCCCCCTTTTTTTTGGCTATGAAAACATATGTTAATTCATTATAATTGAAATGTCAATTTTTCTTTTTTAATTATTAGTTTATATAAATCGAACATTTTAAAAAAAGAAAACCAAAATACCAGCCAAACCCAGTGTGTGGACGCAATTGTCGAAAAAGACTTATAAATTAATGAATTTTATGTATTTTTAGAACAAAAAGATTAAATGATCTAGGAAGTATCTAAAATAGTGAAGAACGTTCATTTAAAATTATACATCGTTAATTTGACGTATCATATGATGAAGGGTTCCATGTTGTTAGGTGATGTAATAATTGTGGCCACAATTAATTTAAGTTTGAATAGTTCTATTTCAATTTGACAATCTAAAAGTGTGTAATTCAAGTCAAATAGTCTACGGTAAAACCTCACTAAATTAATATGACCACAAAATATTATTATCTTATAAAGGTATTATTTAATCGATAAACACTACAAAAAATATGAGAATTACATGGGGATTTTCCTAGGAATTAGTATGAAAATCCACAGGAAACTTATTTTCCTACAAATTTCCATACTAATCCCAGGAAAATCCCCATGTAATTCAAACTTTTCTTGTAGTGAAATTAATACTTATTAATTTAAAGAATGTTTGAGATTCAACCTTGTGATGTTAGGATAATAAGAGCTTTCAAGATGTATTATCACAACAACTTTTACTGCAGGATATAAGAAGGTTATGAAGTGAGACAAACTTATCCAGGAAAGATTAATGTTTTGGATACTATCAATTTTGCAATGCCGGCTTGGACGACAAATATAATGTTTAGCAAGAGACAATAACAAATTATTTTTGACACTACAGTAAAATTTGTTTGAAGGATGAAATCTTAGAGAATTTAAATGAACGCACTTGTGGAAACATCATTCATGATCTCGATTACCGCAATAACTACAGTAACAAATTAATGATCTCGATTACCGCAATAAAATGAACGTCAATAACCTATTGGATTACCAGGTGAAAATGATACATGTTTTGAGGTGCGGAACTTAGAAGAAATTGTAGATCTCATAAAAATAACATTCATGCTAAAGTTGAAGATGATACAATACCTTTGAAACCAGTTACGCATACTTATCGCATTTAGAACTCTTCACAATTTTATGATGCAGTTCGAAAAGATAACATCAGAACTTTTGGATGCAAAAAGAAAAGTTAGAGATGAACTTCAACTAGATTTATAGTTTAACCAAAAACAAAACACAATAAAATCACATTTCACTAAATTGTATTAGATATATTTGTACTTTTAAAGAATTATTAATTTATAATTTTAATGAGACCATATATTTATATAGGGGTTTTCTAAAAATATATCATCTTATTATCTTATAGAAATAGGTGATTTTCTCCATTGGCCCAAGTCGGAACCCGATGAAAATATTATCTTAGAGAAATTATTAATTTAGTGAGATTTTACTGTATTTGAATTTGAAAATGTAAAGTGTGTAATTTGTTTACATGTGAATCACCTTTAGTACATGGTACCTCATGTTTTGTAACACACGGAGGATATTAAGAGTCTGTTTGATATTGCTCCTAAAAACTGTTTATTTTTAGAAGCGTTTTTTAAAAATATCTTTTCAGAAAAAGTACTTTTCAAAAAAAGCAATTTGTATTTGGCAAATTCATTTGAAAAGTGCTTTTGATAAGCAATTTGTGTTTGACTAATTTCTTATAAAAAAGTGATTTTAGTGTCAAATTACGAAAAATGACAAGTATCACTGTGCTTTTAATATTAAGATTATTTTATAGAGAGAAACAATTTTAAACATCTAATACATAAATTTTAATTACATTTTTAATTTAATTATTTAAAATGTAAATATTCAAATTTTCAATCAATATTATAAATAGATAAAAAAATGTTGAAAAATATTGAAAGGGGATTTTTTTTTTTTGGTTAATTTTTACCTATTTTTTGGATTATATCTTGACTATTATCCTTGTTTTTTTGTAATAATACTCTAGAGTTATATAAATTTCAAATTAAAATAAAAAATAATACGTAAATTAAGAAAAGAATAATTCATTATTTGGAGTACGTTTTTGTGAGAGTTTAAATCTTTAATTGTTATGTTTTCTCTTATATTTAACCCTACAAAAATATTGTTGTTACTTTTATTTCTAATTCTGTAAAATAATATGTAAAATGGTATATACAAAATAAAATATAAATAATAATAATAATATAAAAACATAATAAAAATATCCTATAAAAATAAAAAATAAAATTCTTGAATGAAAGTTAACCAAACTTATGAGATATGTTAATTAATTAATAAGTGATATATTGATAAATATGCATATATGTAAGGGATATTTTAGTCTTAAAAATTCTGCTTCTGCTTCTACTTTTTTTAAAAGCCAGAAACTTTAGCTTCTTCTCAACAGCAGAAAACTGCTTTTGCTTCCATTTAAAAACAATTTTAAAATTTTGCCAAACACTTAATTTTTCAAAAAAAAAAAAATCTCAAAAAAGCACTTTGGACTAGGGTTGTTCATGGTTATGGTTAAACAATCAAACCGAAACTTTAGAAACAATGTCATTTGAGACTTGTGATTTTCTTTTGAATCAATTGTAATACTTTAGAGGCTTGTACACGTGACAATCAGGTTTTGGGGGTATTTTTAAGTTGATTATAAATTTCTGCATTTTATCATAATTATTGAATTTTAGGCTGACTTGTCTTGATAGGATAAGACGAGTGCCATCACGTCCATTTTTGGGTCGTGAAAAAATGGTATCAGAGTCTTCTTAGCAAACACATTGTAGCCTCTAAAAATTTCAAAATATGGATCTCTCTCTTTCCATTTAAGCATTACATGACATATATGAGTCACACCCAAGACTGATAGCACTACTTTCAAATTTACAATACTTTTCCATCGAGGTACAATAATTGAATCACACCCAATGTCAACTTCACGCGAACTTTCACATACCATTTTCAACTACCATTCTTACCTTCATGTACCTTATGCCAAAACTCAAAGAAATCCTTGATCACTCCAATAATTTTGTATACTATAAGCATATAACCTCTATTTATTATTAAGTGTCTATGTAACACATGACTCAGTTTCTTCATAGTCTCATTTAAAAGAGTAATTTCAATCCCCTCAAAATGCTCAATAACCATGTATAACTGCATTGCGTCCATAAAATAAATCAATGATTTTATACATATAAGAATTTGAGAATTCTTGAATTCATTCATACCTGCAATACTGGCCATCGTTTCCTTTGGTAGCGAGGCCGACGTTTTCTTGCTTTTATTTTTTTCTTAAAGTTATGATCTAAAATTGTTAAACCCTATTAATTTTTTTTCATATATGGGTCAAGTAGTAAAAATTATGGCATTGACCCATTAACCACCAATTAAAGAAATAAATTGTTTATTATATATTCGTTCATTAAATAACCGTAGTTATCGAATATTTTAAGATCTCCAAACCAACTTCACTGACTGATCAAAATTGACTCAGACAACTATCGGGAGGGGTAAAAAGATAATTTTTTATAATAATTTTCAAAAATAATTTTCCCGGTCATTATAATTGGATAACTTCTGTCAAAACTTTAGGTATGTAGACACATAATTTTTTACAGAACTTGAGATTTTACACCGATTTTTTTAAAATATATTTTTTAATAGGTTTATTTTAAAAGATTTGAAAACAACAAAAATAGAATCACATTTTTAGGTACATTTTATTTTCAATTTATTCAAAAGAAATAAAAACTTACAAAAATATATGTTTTCTTTTAATTTTAACTTTAATAAATAAGCTAGTATTTCTTTATTATATTTTTAGATTAGCTATTTAACTTTTCGTATAATTTTCTTTTATTAATTTATAATAGTTTTTAAATATTTTTATTATTATATTTTATATTTTTCATAATTAATTATTAAAAAAAAATCCTACGCTACTCCTCTTTTCCTCCACTACCCCAACACACTCCCTCACACCACTATGCACACACGCGTATTACACACCCCTATAAACAGCAACACACTCCCTCACACCACCGGACACCTACACTACTCTCGCCATCATCTAGCACACCCATTTTATCTTGGAAAATAGACAAATATATCCCGAACTATCGTCAATGGTATAGAAATACCCTTCGTCATATTTTTAGAACAATGGTGTTCCTGCCATCCAAAAACTAAAGCATATTTGTTTTTCACTCTTTCAGAAGACCAAAGAGGGACACCCGGTGCAATCTTACAGAGGAACCCGGTTTGATCAATTAATCAAACCCAAAATTTTAAAAAACACCCATATCCTCCCATGATCCGGTTAACCCACCCATATAACCCATTACTTACGCTTAAACTAACCCATCCAAAAACTTAAACAATCCCCAATTCCTCACACATAAGCTGAGTTAATATCTCCAAAGGTCACTTAATTTTGTAAATTTATCTAGAAAAGTCATTAAAATGTATTTTATATCACTAAAATTATCCAACTTAGTCATTTATATCAATAAAATCACAAAATCAAATTTATTATTAAAATAATTAATTAACTGAAAATCTCCCTTTTCCACCCTAAATCTATATACTAACAAATGAAAGAATTGAATTATTGCTAAGAAGTAAAGCAGCACATCAACGTTGACCGGGTCGATGGGCAAATATGAGTGGTTTTTTATATTTTGGGTTTAATTAATTGGTCAAATCGGGTCCCTCCATAGAATTGCACCACGTGTTTCTATTTGGTCTTTCGTTAGAGAGAAGAGCACATATGATCTAATTTTTGGACGGCAGGACACCAATGTCCCAAAAGTATGACGAAGAGTATATGTATACCATTTATGATAATTAGTGGATATATTTATCATTTTTCCCTTTTATCTTTATTTTGTTTTTAAAAAAAAACCATACAAACAACACAAGTACATAATATAGAGACTTACAAAGTTGAAAGAAACTAAAACAACACAACACGCGCCAAGACTCACGCAAAAAGGAAAAGCAATATCCAACAACAACAAAATATATTTTTGTGAAGATTTATGGGTTGAAACTTGGGTTTTGGTCTCTATGTCGAGTATCCGGCAATGACGTTCTTGCTCCTATTTTATCACACAAGTTCATATTCAATTTCTTTTTATTTATTTTTAATAGACTTATTTGTGAATCAAAGCATGGAAAAAATTATTTAAATAGCTCCATGTATTAGCTAATACATAAAGTTGTTTATCTAAATTGATAATTAAAATTTGTATTATTCGAATGAGTTCAGGTCATATTAATATTTCTGTTAGACAATAAAAGAAGTTGGAGGGACGTGAATGGAAGAAAAAGAGAGGCATTAAATCTCCAATCATCCCCTGATCCAAGCCTTGCTGCAAGATCGAGTTCGATCACTCGACTTGTTGCTAAGCTGCATTTAACTTTTTTCCAAAAACAACAATTTATAAAACCATTCGCATTATATCCTGCCCAATCAACCAACAATTCACCATTCGAATTCATTATGTTTGCCTGGAGCTCCAAGAGAGCACTTCTCTCTTCCTCCCAACAACCATTCACCATAATTACCATCATAAAAAACACCAACAACAAAAGCTTAATGTTCCCCATATCCCCACTATTACTCTACTTTCTTTTCTAACTAACAGAGTGTTTATATAGAGCTACAACTTTTTTTTATGGGCTTAACAAAACTCAATACCTTTGACTTAAATTTGATTTTGTGCTTAAAAAGTCATTTAATATTAATAAATTATTTATCAAGAATCCAATATGTTGGGTTTTCTAAAATGCAGAAATCATAATATAGAATTCTAATTTATTCTTGAGAAAATGGTCTAAACCCCCTCCCCTAACCTATATCCAAAATCCCAACTACACACTCCAACTTCACGGGTGTCCTATTACTCCCTGAACTTCATATTTCTCTATTTTCTACCCACTTAAATGCTGACCTCAACACATAAACCAAACAAATATTCCAACGTGATTGCATGCGCCGGGTCCCCCACTTCTTCAACTCCCAGTTCCTGTTTTTCCCCCATTTCCCTCCTAAACGTAAAAGACCCAAAGAAATATCCTTTCTCCTTTTCATCTCCTTCTCCATTTGCATATGCATTTCTGTTGATGATCGAAGGATTTTTCTGTGTATTTTCAACTTGATTTCGTAGTAAAAGGTTAGTTCTTTATCCCTTATTTTGAGTTTTTTCTTTATCCCTTAGGGTTTCTATTGAATCGTGAAATTAAGAGCATCATTGGGTCTGATTCATCCATACAAAGCTTATTCAAGTTTTCATTTGCCATTTTTGATGAATTTCGAGAAATTCAAAATTCAAATTAGAGACCTAAATAAGAAATTAGAGAAGATTACAAACCCTAAATTCAAGATTTGAAGTAGAAATGAACATAAACAACTAAACCCTACTTATTTTTGAGAGAAAATCATAAATTTTTTTATAAAAGGAATAAGGGTTAATGGTGGGGAAGAAGAAACAATGGTTTATTTAATGGTGGGAAGATGACCGCAGGAGAAAAGAAAAATTTTCGTCAAAATTTAAGGTGTTCTCACCTTCTAACGCGCCTAGAGGAGGTGTTCTCGCCTCCTATGACACGTCAGCGTTTAAGTGTGTAGAAAATAGAGAAATATGAAGTTCAGAGGGTAATAGGACACCCGTGAAGTCGGAGTGTGTAGTTGGGATTTTGGGTATAGGTTGGGGGGGGGGGGGTTAGACCATTTTCTCTTTATTTTTTAAAAATAAAATAAAA
>JAJOOE010019812.1:0-13984 GCA_036250405.1 Solanum raphanifolium
AAAGGGTACATTTATGTAAGTACACAGACAACTATGAACATACCCTCTTAAACAAGAATATCAAAGACTTAGCTAAAATAGTATTTTAACATGTAAAAGTTTCTTCTTTCATTATTTGGGAGAGATAATGAAATTCGATTATTACTAAGACGTAAGTGTAACTCTATGTAGTTATAGTGATGACCTTTTAAGAATGAGCAACGTATACTACATAATTTTACATAACACTTATTGAGCTAACCATGGTAACAAGAAGTAGGCCAGTCATCTTTAACAATGTAACTCATATGTAGTCTATTATGTTAATCAGATAAATGTACTTTTGGAAGAGAACATGAGAATTAAACAGCCTTTCCAATCATTTCAATAAAAATATTTAAAAAAAAAAACTATACTTTGATTCTCTATATACGAAAAGGACCAACTAAACCAAAAGTTGATATAACACGGGATAGTTTGACAAAATAAATTCCCAGTAGCTTATGATACAAAAAAAATAGAGTCACTGGAGAACTCATTTGAATCATACCAAATCTTTCATGGAGATTATAAAACAAAAAAAACACTTAACTATTTGAACACATAAATAAGCTCTCTGGGACAATTACTAAACTTGGGAAATTCATTTGTAACATGTATATTTACTTTTAACTCGAGAAGATAGGACACATGGAGGGGCTCAAATCAAGATGAAGAACAATCAGTTCGTATAACATCAAACTAACAGTCTTCCTCTCCTATTTTTATCAGGTATGATAAACACATTAACGTTAATGATGGGGCATCCAGATACTGGTACAAGCATGATTAAAACTTAACCTTTCTTCGTATTTTTTTAATCACAGATGTCTCAGCAAAATCTGTTAATGGACGCCCTATTACATTTTTTCAACAATATTCAGAAAAATTACATTAAGACAAAATAAAGTAAAGAGATTAACGAAAGTTGTACCTTTTATTGAGCAGCAAATAGGGGCTTTCACGTCAAAGATTCTAACTTCTAAATTCCTCGAACTCGAATTCAAAACCGAAAATGGAAAGATGAAAGAATATAAAATTTTCTGAAATCTAATGCTTGAAGTGTGTCTTATCCCTATTTTCTGTTTGTTCTCCGATATTTCAATTTTTTCCAGATGTCGTTAGGTCGTTCCTCGATGATCTTCGAATGAAGCCAAATGGTTCCTTTTATAGCCGAATTTGGGAGAGGCTTCCACTCTCAAACCTATTAGATTGAGGGCATAGCAAATCAAGATCCAACAGTTCTTTGTGTCCCTCACCTTTTCAGGCAAGCAATGATGATGGTTGAGACTTCTAGGCCTGCTTTGGGTCAGAAATTAATCGAAAAAGATGTAAAGTTGATAGAAAGGGGACTGTTATTGATGGACGGCGGATGGGGGAAGAGGTGACGTTGGAGACCGCCGGATGTTGTTGTTTTCCGGTGGTCCATGGCCGTTTCTTTGGCAATGGACGACGGGCGATTGATGAGATAGGACGAAGGGGTATGGGGAAGATGAAGTCATAAAGTAAGAGACCGCCGGAAATTAATATTTTTTGGCGGTTCATAGCCGTTCTCGGCAGATGCGATGGGAGAGGAGAGGAGCGTCTGGGGAAGGAGAAGTTTGTTCTAGGAAAAGAGCGATGTTGGGAAAAGAAAGGCTGGGCGGCATACTATTTTTTTTGGAAAAGAAGAAAGCAATTTGGGATTTAATTTGGGCCGTCAGATCGTTTGATCAGACGGTTAAAATAAATCAAAAATTAAAAGGAAAAGTTATTATATATATACATATATTAAATAATGGTAAAAGCTTAATTAACTAGGACCATTAGATTTAATCGTAGGGTCAAGATTTAAGCTAAAGAAGCACAATCCATGTGCTCACCTGTGTGGCATACACAGATTGGCCGGTTTAAGGGGACTTGGATTGCCAAAATTGCTCAAATTAAAATCATTTAAATTATAACTACTTATTTATTAAATAGCCATAATTTATTAAATTAAAAATAATTATTTTGCAAGACTAGCTTATCTGATAAAATTAGTCACTCTTAAAAATATAAATTACTAACTCATTAATTAATTAAACTTTCTAATTTTAAACAATGTACAAAAAATATCTATTACGACAAAAGAAATTATATTTGAACAAAAATAGATTCAATTTTTAAGAACGACACTTATTTTAAAAAAATGAGAAAGTAAGTAGTAATATAATATATTTAATTTTTGTAAGAAATAACATTTATGAAATAAATTCATCAAGTAAAATAAATAATTAAAAATCTTTTCGTATTCCTATAAAAATTTCATAACATATATATTTTATTATTATTATTAATTTAGTTAAATGTGGAGAGCCAAAATTGGGTGTCAACAGCTTGCCCCTTTCTTTGTTCATGGAAGAGGGTAAAGAAGACATGGACAAAGAAATATTGACACAATCCAATTTTAGGCGACCCAACAAAATACACGTTGAGCAATAACTTGGCAAGAATGTTTATGGAGTTATGGCCGAACTCTAGCTTCCGAGCTGCCTACATATTTCAAGTTTCATGAGAAATCAGGCCATATGTAGTTCGAGAACATAGCAACCCAGTATCGAATTATGGTAATACTGAAATATTTCGGTGGTGGGGTATGAAGAGATTAGCACGAATAGAGGGATGAGATATAGTTCTAAAGAAGCTTGAATGAAAAATGCTCTGTAGCAATTTCTACTGAAGACTCAAGGTAGATAGATGAATTTTCAAAGGATACCCAGTGCCGAGTTGCAATGAATTGAGACATGAAAGAGCTATAAGTGAAATTTAAATCTGAACTTCTAAAAATCAAGTCGAGTTGAGTTTCGAAAGTGAATCCTTGACGTAGCTAGTAATGCTTAACATTGCACTAACTTGCCCTAGTTTGCTGCTTAGAGGGAGTTCCTCGTTGTAATGTGTTGACCTGCAAAACATGTAAAAAGGTGAAAAGTACCTGTTGCGGTTCAAAAATTATAAATTGAATAGTAATGTAAAGAGTAGAGTGTAGATGTTCAGACGACTGTTGACGTCTCTTTTTGTGTTGTGAGTGTGATGTAGGTGAAGTAACTTGTAATGTAGAGGCCCTCGACTGGCGGGGCAGTTGTAATGTAAATGCCTGTATCCGGCTTTGTAAAGCTTGTAATGTAAAGCCTCCGGCTGGCGGGGTTGTTGTAATGTAAAAGCCTGTATTTGGTTGTGTAAAGCTTGTAACATAAGGCCTCCGACAAGCGGGGCTGTTGTAATGTAAAAGCCTGTATTCGGCTGTGTAAAGCTTGTAATGTAAAGCCTCCGGCTGGCGGGGCTATTGTAATGTAAAAGCCTGTATCCGATTGTGTAAAGCTTGTAATGTAAAGCCTCCTGCTGGCGGTGTTGTTCTAATGTAAAAGCCTGTATCCGGCTGTGTAAAGCTTGTAATGTAAATTTAATTGTCGGCGTGTCACAACGTTTCTATGCATGCTTGCCCCCGATCGATGGAGCTTCAGTGACGTCACTATGATGTGGTCTCTGATTGGCGAAGTGTTGCCTCTTTTGCTTATATACAGGCTCCGATAAGCAAAGTTCGGTCAATGTTTGCTATGTACAGCCTTCGATTGGCGGAGTTTGACGATGTTTGCTATGTACAACCTCCGGGTGGTGGAGTTTGACGATGTTTGCTATGTACAGCCTCCGAGTGTCGGAGTTTGACGACGTTTGCTATGTACAGCCTCCAGTTGGCGGCGTTTGACAATGTTTGCTACAAGCTCCAGTTGGTGGAGTTATTTTGACAGAAAATTAACATCCTATTTTCCTACGAGAGCCTTCTTTTCGTCAGTATTTGTTCTAGATCTTGAGCGTACTAGCAAAGATTTAAAAAATATATATTTTAGTCATAAGATGCAAGTTGAAGTATTCCCGGGAAATGAAGTAGAGAAAGAGTATGTTGGCTCATGATTGTGAGAAATCAAATGGTGTTTCTGGTCATGCCTCGAGACTTGATGTTATTTTCTTGATTCCTGTGTTCCTGCACTCAAAGAAAATTTTAGTTTGGAAGGGGGTGTTGATTTGCATCGACTTGCGGATTGAAGCCTCGTCACTAGAATCCTTCGACACCTCGTCAGTACCGCACATAGTTTCTTAACCTAGAGACTTGGTAGGTGGATGAGTGGAAAAAATATTTTCGAAAAGAATTAGCTTGTTTTTCTAGAAAATAAGTATACTACGTATATTATATATATATATATATATATATATATATATATAGTAATTCTCTAGCATTTTATATTATGACATGTTCTGAAGTCCATCGAGCTTTCTATTTTGTTGACTATATCCAATGTAGGCCTCCTGTAGATTTCACCCTTATGATGAAGCTTTTCTAGCTTTTTTGCAGACACTGCGACGACCGATATTCTTCAATATTCTGAGGTTACGCTAACTATGAGGAATGTTTCCTAAGGGTAAGAAAGAAAATAAAAATAAAAATTATGTAGTGCATCGATCGAGCCTAACTCAAGCTGTCTACGTATCCCTAATGTAGGAATCAGATCGCGACCTAGTTCGAATACAAGAGGGAGAAATAGAAGTATGTAATGCAATGACCGAGCTTGACTCAAGCTACCTACGTATCCAAGTGGAATCAGGTCGTAACGTAGTTCGAATTACAATATGAAAGTGAAAAATATGAAACACATTGTAAGAACATGTAATGCAATGACCGGGCCTGACTCAGGCTGCCTACGTATCCAAGTGGAATCAGGCCTTAACGTAGTTCAAATACAATGGGAAAGAGTGAAAAATACAAAGGGACCAAATCCGACAAGGATTGCCTACGTATCCCACCGAGGGAATTCAGGTCGGGCGTAGTTCTAAATACATGGAAATGATGATTTTGGGTTTTCTAAGAGAGACCGAATCTAATGTGGGTTGCCTACGTACCCCACCGTGGGAAGTCAGGTCTAGACGTAGTTCTATTACACTAAAAATGCAAAATATCAAAAATAAATGCTAATCTTGAAGTCTTCAGATGTAGTATTTCTTAATGGCGTCTGAATTGATTAGCTTTGGGCTTACTCTACCGTCCATTTCTGCTAAGATTACCGCTCCTCCAGAGAGTACTCTATGAACCATGTAGGGTCCTTTCCAATTTGGTGCAAATTTCCCTTTGGCTTCTCCTTGGTGAGGAAAGATCTTCTTCAATACTAACTGCCCTGGTGTGAACTGTCAAGGTTTGACTTTCTTGTTAAATGCTTTGGTCATTCTGTTCTGGTAGAGTTGGCCATGACAAACAGCGTCCATCCTCTTTTCATCGATGAACATCAATTGCTCATGTCTGCTACGTATCCATTCAGCATCGTCCAAACCAACCTCTTGAATAATCCTTAAAGATGGTATTTCCACCTCGGCAGGTATTACTACCTCCGAACCATAAACCAACATATAAGGAGTTGCCCCAGTTGATGTTCTGATTGTGGTTCGATAACCGAGTAGAGCATATGGTAGCTTATCATGCCATTGTCTCTGACTGTCTGCTATCTTCCTTAAAATCTTCTTGATATTCTTATTTGCAGCCTCAACTGCTCCATTCATCTGTGGCCGGTAAACCGTGGAATTTAGATGAGCAATCTTGAACCTTTCACAAGTTTCCTTCATAAGATCACTGTTGAGGTTGGTCGCATTATCCGTTATGATTGATTCTGGAATTCCAAACCGACAAACTATGTTATTGCAAACAAAGTCTGCCACTACCTTCTTAGTCACTGCTTTGTATGTCGAAGCTTCGACCCATTTTGTGAAATAATCGATAGCCACCAGGATGAAATGATGTCCATTTGACGTGGGAGGCTCTATGGGTCCAATAACATCCATGCCCCAAGCAGAAAATGGCCAAGGGGAACCCATCACATTGAGCTCATTCGGTGGAACCCGTATAAAATCTCCGTGCACTTGACACTGATGAAACTTTTGCACATACCGGATGCTATCTCTCTCCATGGTCATCCAAAAATATCCAGCTCTTAAAATCTTCTTTGCCAAAGTGAACCCATTCATGTGAGGTCCACATATTCCTGCATGTATTTCTTCCAAAAGCCTTGTCGCTTCTGCGGCATCGACGCACCTCAGCAATCCTAAATCCGAAGTTCTCCTATATAGGATTTCTCCGTTAAGAAGAAATGATTGGCCATCCTCCTCAAAGTCCGTTTCTGCTTGCTTGTAGCATTTTCAGGATATTCTTATGCTTCTATCAATCTTCTGATGTCATAGTACCAGGGTTTTCCATCCAGTTCCTCATTTACATGAAAACAGTATGCATGTTGATCATGTATCTTTATATCTATAGGGTCGATGTAATTCTTATCTAGATGTTAAATCATCGAGGACAATGTTGCCAAAGCATCGACAAACTCATTTTGAGCTCAAAGGACATGCTTGAACTCAATAATTGTGAATCTCGTACTCAACTCTTTAATGTAATGTAGATAAGGCAGGATCTTGACATTCTTAGTGGTCCATTCTCCTTGCACCTGGTGAACCAATAAGTTGGAATCTCCTATCACCAAGAGTTCTTTGATGTTTATGTCGATGGCCATCCTAAGTCCGAGAATACAAGCTTCATATTTCGCCATGTTATTGGTACAGTAGAACCTAATCTTAGCTGAGATTGGGTAATACTGACCTATTTCTGAAATTAAAACTGCTCCTATTCCAACTCCAATAGAGTTTGATGCTCCATTAAAGAACATTCTCAATCCATCATATGACTCTGATATATATCTTCTCCTACAGACAAAACCTCTTCATCAGGGAAGTAGGTTGTGAGCGGCTTGTAATCCTGGTCCACTGCGTTTTTTGCGAGGTGATCCGCCAAGGCTTGTCCTTTGATGGCTTTTTGTGTCACGTACACGATATCAAACTCGCTCAACAAAATTTGCCACTATGCCAGCTTACCTGTAGGCATTGGTTTCTGAAAGATGTACTTGAGTGGATCCATTCTTGAGATCAAGTACGTGGTGTAGGCAGACAGGTAATGCCTAAATTTTTGCGCAATCCAAGTCAGAGTGCAACATGTTCGTTCCAACAAGGTGTATCTTGCCTCGTACGGTGTGAACTTCTTGCTCAGTTAGTAAATGGCTTGCTCTCTTCTACCTGTCTCATCATGCTGCCCCAATACACATCCAAATGCATTATCCATGACAGATAGATACAATAACAAAGGCTTTCCCGGCTCTAGTGGGACCAATACTGGTGGGTTGGACAAGTATTCTTTGATTCTATCGAAAGCCCTTTGGCATTCCTCTGTCCATTTTATGGCAGCATCCTTCTTCAGTAACTTGAATATGGGTTCGCAGATCACTGCAGATTGAGCTATGAACTGACTTATATAATTCAGTCTTCCCAAGAAACTCATCACGTCTTTCCTGGTCTTGGGTGGAGGTAGCTCTTGGATTGCCTTTATCTTTGATAGATCCAACTCTATGCCTTTCCTGCTAACGATGAATCCCAATAGTTTTCCCGCGGGTACTCCAAATGCACACTTTGCTGGATTCAACTTCAGATTATACTTACGCAACCTCTCGAAGAACTTTCGCAAGTCATCCAAGTGGTCTGAACTTCTTTTGATAACGACACCATCCATGTACACTTCAATTTCCTTATGGATCATATCGTGGAAAAGGGTATTCATGGCCCTGATGTAGGTTGCACCAGCATTTTTTAGACCAAATGGCATTACTCTGTAGCAATACACTCACCATGGAGTGATAAATGCCGTTTTCTCTGCATTATCTTCATCCATCAGGATTTGGTGATATCATGCAAAACCATCAACAAATGATTGCAACTCATTTTTTGCACAATTATCGATGAGTATATAAATATTTGGAGGAGGGAAATCATCCTTAGGATTGGCCTTGTAGAGATCTCGATAGTCCACACATATTCTGATCTTTCCATCTTTTTTTGGTACAGGCACAATATTGGCTAACCATGTGGGGTAATTTGTAACTCTCACAACGTTCACCTCAATCTACTTAGTTACCTCCTCCTTGATCCTTAAACTCATATCTGGCTTGAATTCTCTTGTCTTTTGCTTAACGGGTAAACAAGTGGGATCAGTTGGTAATTTGTGCGAGACAATATCAGTGCTTAATCCTGGCATGTCATCATAAGACCAAGCAAATACGTCAACATACTGCTTAAACAATTCTATTAACTCTCGCTTTCTTTCATCCTCAAAATGTATGTTGACTCGTGTCTCCCTCATGATTTCCTCATCTCCTAAGTTGATAACCTCTGTTTCATCCATATTGGGTTTCTTCTGACTTTCAACCTGCTCGATCTCGTGTGGTAGGTTTTCCGGCATCATGCTTTCATCATACTCTTCGTGATCTTGTTCATCGCTTTCACCTTGCTTGGTGGATTCGTTACATGTCATAACCATTGAACGAGGATTTTTATTAATATGAGTGCTGAAAAGTGCAAAAGGTAAGTAAAACTAAATAGATATTTAAAATAACGAGAAATTTTTCAAAGAAAATAAAGACTTTTTATTTCAAAGCATTCTAGCTTTTAGAAGATGCAAGCAACAAAAGATTAGGCATAATTCAAGCCTTAATTTGATCATGCAAATTTTAAAATCAAGACTATTTTCCCACACTACCAGGACTTTGGTTGAAACAGGGACGGGCTGATGGTCCAATTCTACAAGATTTCTCCTGGTTTGGCTTCACGAATGGTCAACTTATTGAGATTTATCCCTTCCTTTTCTCCAGCCATGGCCACGAATAGATTGTCTATTCCTTCTGTGATGTCATCAATGCCAGCTTGATCTGGAATCAAAGCTTCTTCTGGTACGAAGATTGTATCACTTGCCTCCTGGTGGAATCTTCCTAAGGTAGGCTCGTATCCGAGTCCGTTGGTGCCTCTTTGATGCTTCAGTTGGATTGGCTCGATTATACCGTTGGACTTGGGTCCAAGTCCACTCTTTGGCTAATACCCATACTTCAACATTTCTGACGCAACCATTTTTGTTGTACTTGATAATTTAGTATCTTCAGGCTCTGCTTCCTCATTAACCCTTATAGCTTGCATGATGTCCAAAGTGTGAAAAGTGGCTCCGTCTAACTCGTCGGTGACTGGATAGAATTAACAGAATGAATGGGGTGACTAAGCTCTCCGTGGACGGTAACTTCAGTGCGACCCCACTCAAACTTTACACATTGGTAAAGAATGGAAGGAACCGCTCTTGCCATGTGAACCCATGGTCTTCCCAACAACAGGTTGTAGTTGGATGATACATCCATCACTTGAAATAGGATGGGAAATTCTGCCGGCCCCACTTGCAATGTGAGATAGATCTCTCCAATGACACTTCTTTGCGCTCCATCAAAGGCTCTGACTTTCACACGACCTTCCCTTATCTCTCCCATATTAACATCCAAATCCCTTAGAGTGGTGAAAGGACAGATGTTGCATCCAAAGCCACCATCAATTAAAACTCGAGTCATAATTTTATCACAACATTTGACTGCGATGTGAAGCGCTTTGTTTTGACCAGCACCTTCTGCAGGCAACTCATCATCGTGGAAAGAAATCTTGTTAGCTTCCACTTTTCTTCCAATTGTTGCAGCTAAGGTCTCACTTGTGGTCTCTTTTGGATTGATCACTCCGCTTAACACCTCCGCCAAAGCATTCGTATGAGCTTCAGAACTCATAAGCAAAGACCAAATGGATATAAGGGCTGGCGTCTTCTTCAGCTGTTCTTCAATCGAATAGTCTTTAGACTGCATCTTCTTCCAAAACTCTGCTGCTTCAGCATTGGTAACATTCTTCTTTGGATTCTTTTCTTTTAAGAGAACTCTTTGATTTAGATCCTTTGGGGCGTAACACATGCCTGACCTAGTCATTCCTTAAGCCATGGCAGTGTCGATCAACTTGCCCTTAGCGCCTGCTCGATAGTCCCAAAGGAAAGCTTTGGTATCATACTCAGGCTTCCTAGCAATTAGAGTGGTCACTACAACTCTTGGGAGATATGTTTGGGCAGTCAGAGGTTCCCTTAGTTGAACAGTGATAATAGGTTGCGCCGAAGATGTCATAGCATCCGCTTCATCTATGTTAGGATAGTCGGGGGCCCCATATCGATACCCCAATAATCACAAGGGATTGTTGTTCACATTGGGAGGTGCCGGAGTGCATTTGAGTACTCTTCTCCTGATCAAAGACTCGATCTGGTTCTTCAAACCATAACAATCTTCTGTGTCGTGTCCTTGGACTCCCTAGTGGTAAGCACATCGCTTGTTTCCATCAAAATTATGAGGGATTGGATCAAGAAGTTTTCCTTCAACTGGTTGCAGCACTCCCACTGTCCTCAACCTCTCAAACAATTGAGCATAAGGTTCGGCAATCAGTGTGTAAGCGCGAGCATTTCTAGCTTCAGGATTTGCACGTGGTCTCGGTGCATATGCTGGTCTATTTTGGTGGATTGGTGCTTGGACAGGGACATATGGTCCTGGAGTATTTTGGTATACTGGTGCTCGGGGTGGATTATAGTGTGGTTGGGTATTATATACTGGGACGTATAAAGTATGCGCAGAAATTTAGGGATTATTGGGGTATCGATAGGATGGTCCTCCTTGTTGGTAAATGACAGCTGAAACATCCTCCCTTTTCTTTTTGATACCGCCAATGGAACCCGATTGTATAGCCCTACTTGCAGCTTGTAATGCGACCAAAGACTGAATCTTCCCAGATTTAACACCCTCGTCTATAAAGTCTCCCATCTTGACCAATTCTGCAAACTTCTGACCCATCATTGACATCATCTTGTCAAAGTAGATACCTTCTTGAGCTCGAATAAAGTACTTCGAGTGCTCACTCTCATCTAGTGGTGGTTGCACCCTCGCGGCCTCAGTTCTCCAACACCGTGCATATTCCTGGAAATTCTCAGATGGCTTCTTCTGTATATTGGCCAATGAGAATCTGTCAGTAGTAATTTCAGTATTGAATCTGAAACGAATCATGAAGTCCTCGGCCATTTCCTGCCAGTCACGCCATTTGCAAGGGTCTTGGCGAGTATACCAGGTTAATGCTTCTCCAGACAGACTCTGAATGAACAACTTCATCCTCAACTTCTCATTTCTTCTTAGACCAACTGACTTGTCACAGTATTTCCTTAAATGCATGTGAGGGTCACCCTTTCCATCGAACATGTCAAACTTCGGTGGTTTTTACCCTACCGGCATGTCAATGTCTGGATGGATGCACAAGTCATCATAATCCAGACTCTATGTCCCTCTAGTGACTTGTAAGCTTTTCAATGCTTTTCTCAGACCCTGAAGCTGGGCATTTATCGATGCATCTTCTTTCAACCGAGCATCTTTCTCCATTTCTTCATATTGATCGACCTCGTATGGGATATTAACCACAGCTGGCATAGTAAAGGTAGGAGCCCCAATGGCATATACGGGTGGAACATGTGGCTCATAGGGAGCAGCGACATGTACCCCAAGTATTTGTTGCATTGTAGGTATGGTAGGATCGCGATTAGAAAGGTCAGAAATGGTCCTGACTGCGGTTGGAGAAGCTGGTGGAACTCGACCGTGAGTAGGAGCATGTTGAGTAAGTTCAGGCTGATTTGGTAAGTCGGCAGAAAGCAAGTCAGCCTTTGGGAAGTAGATAGGTGTCTTGAAAGTAGGGAAAGTGGTCGCCGATAGTTTGGCCAAGTCTCGCACTTGACGCAATTCTTCCCTCAAGATCTCGAGTTCTTGTTCCATGTGAGCCATTTTCTCCTCGTTTTGAATGTCAGCTATACTTCGAGAACTTTCGAGATTCTCAATAGGTACTATTATGTTTGCGGCAGCGTTGAACTTTTTTATCACTCATTTTTCCCTTTGATAGAAGGTTGTATCGTGAGTCAGCCAGTTTGCAAGTCGACACAAATCAACGTACTTTTGGGGATAAATAAAGAAAGGAAAAAAAAAGAAAAACAAAACTATGTTAGTTTGGGAAATATTGAAAGTTGTAACAAATAAGTAGATGTAACACATATATACGCCAATTCGGCAACATTCAAAGCGTGTCCTAATATAGAACATCTTTTTTGCCTGAGGTGGGCCTACGTTGTAATCAGTTTGATAATAAATTATCCATTTAAACACAATTTAGATTTGGAGCAAACATAACTTCATTGATTAAGGTTTGGCTATTACAACGATATAGGCGGTCAGAAGCCGAAGAAATGAAAGTACAAGGGTGGCCATAAGGTGTACAAGAGGGATAGGCCATATGGTACTTTAAAGAGCTTATGTGGGAATTCAAAGAAGAAAGTTGATCTACGGCCAGGTTGGAGCATCATCATCATCATCGTCCACATCATAGTAAGGACTCGGGTGATACTCTGGAGACTCTTCAGGTCTATGCTCGGATGATATGTCTATAACCCCTCCATCTCTTGGGTCATAGACATTAGAACCCATCTCAGAAACCTCTATGTGATCTTCCCACACTTCTTCTTCTGGGTCTTCTTCTGGGTTTTCTTCAGGATCCTCTTCTGGGTCCTCTTCAGGATCTTCTTCTGGGTCTTCTTCCTGGATTAAATAATCGACGAATCCCAGAACTATCTGATTGTACATGGGTGTAGTGAACCCCATGCGAAGAAGCACTGATTCTCTGATCCAATCAATTTGTTGTCTGTCTACAAACCCCCAATGTCTATGTGCGCTTGGACGAGCCAAATGACTCACGGTATTCCGCCAAGCGTAATACTCTGGCGTACACCAGCTTTCTTCTCCTATTTCTAAATCAATTATGGATTCCCACTCGGTTTGCATATTTCTTATCCGTTCCAGAGAGACTGAAATGAATGTATCTTCATGTGATCCCATTATTGACCATAACGGAATGTCTTGGATAACTCCAAACTGCCGCATAACCCGAAGAGATGCATATGGTTGGATGCCTTTGAGCCCAATTAACTCGATAAAGATAAAGTATCGAGTCCTTGCAAATGCCAATCCTGTTACCCAAGAGAACTTCCATTGGATGGCATCTCCCGTGAGGTTGTTCAAAAATATGCGCCATTCTTCCATTCCCGTTGGAGATGGTCTTCGTGGCTTTCGATCTTGTTAGGAGAACCTATGTAGTAATCCATTTGTGGATCACGTCGGTAGAAATGGTCCCTTGCCCAAATCTGTAGCAATATGTTGCATCCTCCGAAGAAATCGTGTCCCCTAATGCAGGTTGTCATTGAACGAAGAACTTCGGCGAAGATCATAGGCACCAAAGTAAATCTTTGTGGATCGTTAAAGGTTCTTATAACCATCGGCAATATGTTGAGGTCGATAGAATTGGACCTTATCGGGAACACCATAACTCCTAAGAAAGCCATAACGAATACTCTTGGCCTCATTGATGTGAGGTCAAAATACATATTTTTAATCATTATTTCCTCACATTTATTATTTATATTTGTCCTTTTTGAGCATTAATTTGATGGATTATGCTAAATTGGGTATTTTATTTGTAGGATTAAATTGATGGAAAATTGGAGAAGTTTGGAGCTAAAACGAATTAAAGATGGAAAGTTGAAGAAGGAAATCAAGCAGACAGCTTAATGGATTAAAGTGAATAAAATAATATATTTTTATATATGGAAAAAGGCGGCTGCAATTGAGGAAATTCAAATTTGCTGCTTGCTGCTGCCACGTGGCAGTAAGTGAATGGTACAAAAATATATTGAGGCGGCAACACTGTTCACGCGGCGGAAAAAAAAAGGGAATCCAATTCCTTTTGGTTTTGGATTCCTAATTTAATTTGGACTCAATTATTTTATTTAGAGTTTCTATATCTATAAATAGGGCATGAAAAATTATTCTTGAAGGAGGCCAAGAACCAAGATACAAGACACAATATAAATTTTCTTCTAGCTTAGGAACTTTGGAAGAGCCGCCGTGGAGGCCGGAGAATTGTGGTTTATTCTTTCTTCTCCTTTATT
>JAJOOE010019813.1:0-13821 GCA_036250405.1 Solanum raphanifolium
TGTGAAAGAAATTGCTTGATCACAACCCTAAAGATGATGAATTACCGATAAAAGATGTTGAAATGAATGTTTAGACTTTGTTTGATATGTTGATTGTTGAAATTTTGCATTGACTATGAGTTGAAGTGTTAGGTCTGACACATAACTGATCTACGAACACCATCCACGGGCCGTGCGTCAACCTACGGACCGTAGGTCGGGGTCCGTGGATCAGTAGAGCACAAAAATTAGGCTAAGTCAGGAACCACGGTGTGGACTATGGTCCATTGTTTGATCGACAGACCATTCTGCACAACTGTGGTTCCCTATCTGAAACCCAAAAATTACATCACCTGACCTACGGAGGGGACCCACAGGCCGTCGTTCCATTGACGGACCATAGGTACCCAATATGGGTCACAATTCCAGCTACTACCTGGAATTTTTTTTATTTTTCGTCTAAGTCTAAAAGGTGTTCTAAAATTATGTTTTGGGTCTTGTTGCCTTCTTTAAGTACTAATATATCTTACACAGGTACCGTGGCCCCTAAACAAGCAACAGTGTATGCCAAGAGGGGATAATCAATGTATGTTGCCCTGTCCTGACGACTGCTAGATGAAGCTAACGACGAGGAGTATGTCCTACCTACCACATGGAGCTCCCCCACCGCCCCCTAAACTACTAGGAACAAAGCCCAACAGGTCCTATCATCGATTCACGAGGTCGAGGTCACCGGTCTCCAGTTTGAGGAATGGGCTTCAACGGCAAGAGAGTCGCAGTTCGGCTCTGAGTCACATTTTGAATCCTAGTCCAATGGTTCTTTCGCCTCTTCTTGGTAGAACTATAGCACGGGGTATGCCCAGGACCCCTTAGAGTTTCGTCGGTTCCTAGCGCCATAAAACTAAACAAGTCATGCATTTCAGGACAATACCAACTATATGAAAATGGTACCATGTTGAATGAACACCGGAAGATTGCCAAGACCTTTACCGAGGAGCATAGGGTTCTTATAGGTAGCCTCCACACCGTGCCCATTATTGAGGAGTTATTCCGGAGGGACAAATGTGAGGGGATGGCACGGGGACCAGGGAATTCCAGTGAGGAGATGACTCGGGAGTTTTATGCTTCTTACGCCGCCACGGTCCGCAATACCAAACCCAAGAGGGCTAAGCCACTAACCCAACCTCCACTTCAATCCATATTGGTGTGGAATTTCCCGGTTGACATCTCAAAGGCCACCATTCGCCATTTCATTTACGGCTCAACCCACACTCTGCCATTTCATACAATAGAGTATGACTATAGGATGGGATCGTATAGAGTGAGGCATTTCAGAGGGATGTCAAGTAGAAGGAGACGCTTCTGAGGTGGATGGACCGACACATAGGTGAGAAGGCATAGGGCATCAAATGGGTAAGGTATAGGACATTGACTCTGAGCTTCGCAATGAAGTTTTTTTGGCTAGTGGTTCGTACTAGACAGTCCCATACTTAGGTGGACAATGTTGTCACTTGGGACCGATACGTGATGATAGCAGCTCTTATGACGGGTTTGGAGCTTGATTTCTCCTGCATCCTGACCGCCTAGATCCACAAAAGTGCCTTCCGGACCACCACGACTCTGTCATTCCCATGTTTGATATTCCATATCTATAGGGAGGCTTCAGTGCCTATTTGGCATATTGACAGATAGCTCAAGGTGACCAAGATAGTGAACATCGACCTCATTCGGGATGACGCCAATCTTGCTGCACCATAGAGGGAGCCATATGTTGAGGTACCTACCTTGGGTGCAGATCTTGCTGCTGATGTGGAGAACATCCAGGCTGATGACACTACTATTCCATCCCCTACTGTAGATTCCCAGACTCCACCTTCTACGGCCACTAGTCAGTCCCTGAGCTCATCCCGAGCCACTCCATCTTCAAGGTCCACTGTTGTTTCTCTAGACCGAGTTCAGAAGATGGAGACCTAGATGGCCACTTTGCTGCAACATATGAGGCCGTGGATGCAACATTATATTGTGGATTCTGAGGTGAGAAAGGAGCAGATCATGGATCAGAAGATTCAGGCCGTTCATAAACTCCTTGATGCTTTCTAGTTGAGAGTCTTGGAGAGGCTTTCCACTATCATAGATGTGACCACTTTCCAGATGCAGTAGGCTAGCCTCCGTGTTGATGTTGATGTTTCCTAGCCCCTTCTGATATTGCACCAGAGGTTGCTCCTGCGGTAGAGGAGGATGAAATGGTGATGACTGACCTACTTGGAGATGATATGCCACCACCAGAATCTTCATGTGCTTCTTGGAAGTGCCACCGCTCCAAACCACACTTCCGATGTTGATGAGGCTCAAAGATTGAAGAATAAAGAGCGCCAGTAGTTCGAGGTGGCCTAGAAGGAGGTCATCCTTGATGGGGAGATGAGGTAGCAGTGGGCCCATGAGATAGTTGTTGGCCATTCAGGCTTGAAGAGCACTAGAAATGGTGTTCCCATTGTTGGCTAGGGCGATACTGATGGCATCCATAGTGTTGATCCGGTGGGTTCCGGGAAACCGGACACCCACCAACTTCTTGATGGGTCTTCGATGCATTTGCGCCACAGGTTTGCTTCACCCTATCCTTTATTTCTATTTTTTTGCATTAAGGGCAATTGCACCTTATCTTTTTGGGGTTGGGGTTAATGGATTTTGATTGATAGGGTGAAGTCTGAGTAACCCAACTCATAATCCTCTTTTGGGCTTTTCTTTCCTGTGTTCTCTTTCCCCAAGGGACTGTTTACTTTTACATTGAACTGGCATGTTTAGGATTTAATATGTAGAAGTAAGTAGAAGAATCAAAGAATGATGACATAAAAAGATTAAAATTGATACATTTCCAATATTTGTGAAATGTGTTAGATCTATAGGCTGAATGAGTTGTATGTGTTGGATCTTTATATGACATGATAAGGAACCGGTATGATAGCATGAATTAAGCAAAAACTTGAATTGGGTAATTCAATAATATGATAATGAAACAATGTACCAAGTGTGTGCGAGAAAAGTTTGAAGGTTCATGCAGTATGTGCCAATCTAGAACTTGCTCCGTTGGTCCTGCTAAGATAATATAGGCTAGAAGTTGGGAAATGATCATAGGCCCTTGTTCAAACAAGTCCACTTAAGCCTAAAAGTCAGCCAAAAGAAATAAATTCTCCCTTTGATCCAAATGTTTGAGCCTAACGAATACCATTTTTTTCAATACACCTAATTCACCTTCACTTAAACGATTGTCTTGGCCCAGGTCCCTCCATGGACATGTGCACCTTGACTTAGGCCAAAATACTAAGTTGAGGTGGCTAATTTAAAAAGTTACCTTAATCTTGGCCCTGGTCCAACATCAGATATTGTGCCCCTCAACTCTTGCAAAATACATAAGTTGAGGGTGGCTATGAAAAAGGAAACAAAAAGAAAAAGGGTATGAAAAGAGTGTTGTGTAGCAGAAAGAAAGAAAAGAAAAGAAAAAGATGTGATTTGAGCCAAAAGAATAAAAAGAGGAATGAGAAAAATGCAGTACCCAAATGTACCCTACATGATCCTGAGCCTACATTACAAGCTAAGAAAGTCCTATAGTGATCCCAATGACTAGTTTGGAGCGTCTATGCAGTGAAAATTAGGGAAATCCTATGGTATTGAGCACTAACTATACTTGAAGTCACTTCTGAGCATGAGTGTTTAGTGAATCATGAAACTTGAAATTCATATCTATTGTTTGAAAAAGGATTTCTTTTGAAGCAAGGGCACTAGTTACATTGTTGGAGAGTTGGTATCTTGGTGATCGTGAAAAGTGTATGTTCTGGTGTCTATTGGTCGATCTATGTCATGTTTTGATCTGCATGAGTTAACTTGTTGAATCTAGATCGACCCATGGTTCATCTTGCACATCCGTTGTTGGGGATCAGAAAGTTGAAAGTTCCAGTACCTGATTATTTTTCTAAGTGTTGGTTCACGGAGGGTGACCTACGGGCCGTAGGTCAACCCACGGTCCGTAGGTCAACCCACGGTCCGTAGGTCGAGGCATCAAATCAAACTGCGTCTTAGTAGTTTATTTCCTTATTTTGTTTCTTATTTAATGTAGGATTTTTTTTCTATAAATATGAAATATGAATGTAATCCTCTTTTTTGGGGGTTAGACATAATTGTAAACTTCTAGTTTTTTGTTTTTTGGGAATTAATTTTCAAACTCTTGGCAATTAAATTTCCAAATTTCGTTTTATACAATTTTCACTTTGAAATTCAAATCAATATTTTGGGTTTCATTTATTCTAAATGTACGTTCATGAATTATTTCAATTTGATTATGAATTTTGAACTCTCAAGCAAGAGTAGCTAAATCCACAAATAAGGTGCCATGATCAATTAACAATGTATGAATAATAATTAACTGATTCATGAATAGTGTTATGCATGTATTGTTAATCCTTTTGTTTAAAAGTCTTTCTATCGGTGTGCAATGTTAGAACTCACCTCATTCCTACTTGCCGGACCAAGGAGGTAACAAATGAGAAAAGGATTAATCAACAGTGTTTTAGTGGATGCTATCTAATAGTTTGATGTCAATTGGAATGAGGTTGAAAACTAAACTACATTGATATGATGACTAATCTAGGGTAAAGGTAAGGGTTAGTAAAGCATACACCCATAGACAGGCCAAGTTGTGTGGTGAAATTCCCTACTTGGAGGATCAATCACTTAGGGATACCTAACTTACCAACTCTGCATGTCCAACATTAGGAAATGATTACTAGTATTAGGATTACTGCCTTAAGAGCTTGTGGGGAACACATATACCCTAGTTTTCATCTCATATTGATAAAATCAAAGTTTGAATCTTGTTGATTGTTACTTAATCAACAATCTGTTAATTTAGTTATAAAATCTCCCATGTTTACTTTCAATGGAAATAATTTGACTAAACATATATACTTGTTAGATAAGTTTATGTCTAGAACATATTCCTCGTGGGATCGACCCCAACATACAAGTTGAGTTCTTTATTTGAAAACAATCGCTTATACTTCTTTAGGAAGGTGTAATTTAAGCATATCAATATCTCCCAAATTGACAATGTGCAAGGTAAATATTTAATGTGCGAATGGTGAACTAAAGTGGTATTCAACAGTTCGCCAAACGTGAAAGGTAGACTCGATCGAGTTCGCCAACTAAGGTTTAAACAACTTAACCCTAGAGCATCACAAGAGGAGTTCAAGAGTGAAGGGCGATTCACCAAGAGAGTTTGGTGAGCTTCACTAATGTCGTCGAGTTCGTTACAAAGTGAATTTTGGACCAAATTTTGGGAAATTATAAATAGGCCAATTGAAATAATTTTTTAGGGAGTTCGATTAGAGAGTTTGAAAAATAAGTTCAAGTGAGAGAGTTTTGAAGAACACTTTACTTTTTAGAACACTTTTTCTAGTCATCCTGGGGTTTTATAATTTGAATCTTGATTTGATATATTGAAGTTAAATCCAAAGTGGGTTTACTCTTAATTTCTTGATTTCAAGTTCCCTATGGTTGCTTTCATGAAAGGTATATTTTCTTTACTTTTTGTGATAGGTTGCTAAAATCTCAAGATCTAAGGGGTGCTCAAATAGGGTTGGATATTGATTTAGCAACCTAATGATGTTATTAACAAGTTGGTGAGGATACCAATGAGGAGATTGAGCAGGATGAGTTCTTGTAGGTGGTAGAGAAGATGATTGTTGTGACATTAACATATTGTTAGGTATAGAAGAGATAATAGTACATGCCTTATTAGAGAGATCTCATCTGGATACGTCTGAAGTCGACACTAGTGTAGTTTCTTCAGACTGTACAATGCACCTATAGATGTGTGATACCAACCCACCTCTCAAGACGAATTTTAGAAGTAAATATCGATAAAAGAATAAAGAGTTGAATTCTGGACAAACAACTGCTACAACAGTTGTCTAACAGTTGTTATTCTTTTTTTATAGTTTATAGTGTCAGTCTTATCCTTTTATGTTCTCTATATATATGTAATCAGGATTAGTTATTGGTATTATGTAATTAAGAATCAAAACTACTATTTTTTGGAGTCTTGTCCTCTCCATACAAACAACTTTATCTTTATAGTTGTGTTTAAGATACTTGCACAAACTATTTACAGTAAATCTACTTGCTTTGTTCTATTTTGTCGGATCTCTACTTCTGGTTACTATCAGTTTTGGTATCAAAGTAGATCGATCCAACATGATCAATACCAGATTATCTAATTCCCGAGAAGGCATTCCCAATGTTGAATCTCTTGCCCAACAATTATCTGCCATAGCGTCAAAGTTATTTACAATTGACTCCCTGGCAGCAGATGTTGCATCATTGAAGGCCCAAACTAGTTGCACTCAACAAGAAGAATCCAGTCACATAAACAGTAATAAAGGAAAGTCTGTTTGGTAATGAGGAAGAATAAATTGATAGTCCATCTTGGTAAAAAAATCCTCCTCGAAAGTCATACACATAGATGGAATTCCCCATATTTGAAGGAGACAATCCTAGAGGATGAGTTTTGAAAGCAGAAAAATATTTCTGCTACTATCAAACACAAGAGGAACATAGAGTTGACATCGCGGCGATGTATTTGGAAGGGGATGCTCTGGATCTCTTCTCTTGGATAAATCGTGAGCGAACTTTGCTTTATTGGGAAGAACTTGTTAAAGCATTGCAGGAAAATTATGGTCCTGCAGGGTTTCAAAATCCCGACGAGAACCTTTGTAACCTTCAGCAAATAGGTTCTGTATAGCAGTATCATCAAGAATTTGCAAAGAGTTCGTCTAGGGTACAAATTGGCCATATCACTGTCTCTTAAGGGTGTTCCTGAATCGGCTGAAAGACGAACTTAAATCTGATGTTAGGATTCACAAATCTAGAACAGTTTACAGGGCTATGAGTTTGGCACTTGAATTTGCAAATAAATTACCCACAACTCGCAGCAATAGAGTGCCTAATTGGACCCCAAATTATAGGCCCACGGTACAAAATCCATTAAATTCTTTTAGAAACACCCAAAACAATTCTTCATCTGCAAATCACAATTTATGCAGCAGAGTTTCATCGAAACTAGCTGCTTCACAACCTCTTCAAACGCGAACATGGGATACCGAGATGAGAAGTCTTATGAAACAAGGACATTGCTTTCGTTGCCATGAGAAATTTGCAACCGGTCATAGATGCAAATCTGCAAAATTATCTGTTATGGAGATTACTGGAGAAGGTCAATTGGAAGAGGTTGACGAGATCAATGCAGTAATTGGTGATAACCCTCAAGAAAATGACCTTGCTGAAATTTCCTTCCATGCCATTTTGGGACAATCAGTGGGTGCTACAATGAAGCTTCAAGGTCAGATCAATGGTAAAAAGGTTTTAATACTTGTGGATAGTGGTTCCACACATAACTTTGTGGCTGATTCCATTGTGGAAGAGCATAATATACCAGTAGAAATGGTTCTAACATTCGGTGTGCAAATAGGGAATGGGAATATCATATGATGCAATAAAGTTTGTCGAAATCTTCAAATTCAATTGGCTGGCTCTACTATCACTCAGGATTACTACCCTTTTGCAATTGGAGGGGCTGATGTGGTTTTTGGTATTAGATGGTTAGCTTCTCTCAATAAGATTCAAGCTAACTGGAAGGATATGTTCATAATTTTCAATTGGCAAGGGAAGCGTTACAAATTGCAAGGCGTGAGATCGACTTATTCAGCCACAGCTTCTCTCCAATCTTTTAATATGGTATCAGAAGTTCCTGGTAATGCAATCCAAACCCTTTTACATGAATTCCAGTTTGTGTTTTTTGAACCAACATCTCGTCCACCATTTAGAGCACATTCTCATGCTATTCCTCTGTTACAAAATTCTAAACCTCCAAACATTAGACCTTATCGTTAACCACATGGCCAAAAAACTGAAATTGAGAACCAAGTTGCAGATTTATTAAAATCTTGTTTCATTCGCCCTAGTTCAAGTCCCTTTGCTAGTCTAGTTCTGCTAGTTAAAAAGAAAGATAACTCTTGGCGGTTTTGTGTGGATTACCATAGCCTAAACAATATCACTGTCCCGGACAAATATCCAATTCCAATTATGATATGTTCTCTATGACTTACTACATAATATTCTTCTTTTTGTCATTTAAACCAATTTCTTATTGTTGGTATTTCAAATATTTTTTCTACGCTTAGGTCTAATTCTTTCCCTTTTATTTGTTCAAATATATTATTATCAAATATTGTTTTTTGTTCTATCGATTCTTCATCTTGATATTTGTCTTTAGTTATTATTTGTATATCTATTTCACTCATTTATATAGTATTCATAATCTGATTCTATTACTGAATTATTTTACATTTCGTCTGTTTCGTTTTCTGATAATTCATATATACTATCTTCACTTTCTAATTCATAATCTACGTACTCTATTTGTGTATATTTTTCATTGTCTACCAGTATTTCTGATATTTGTTTTTTCTTTGGATTTTTAGGTAATGTACAATTTTTAGCTATATGTCCTAATTTTCCACAATTGTAACAAGTACATTCTGTTAATTTTTTCTTTGGTCTATATGGTCTTTTATTTTTATAGTTTTTTACATAGTATCTTCTTCTTGGTTTTTTATATTTATATTTTGATCTTTATTTTTTATTATATTTCTTTTTATAGTATCTGTCTGTACAACCGAATTGGGGTGTTGTGCCTTTTATTTTTGCAACATGCTAAGTTTTTTACCAATATTTTTTGCATTCTTATTTCCATTTTATGCTTTTCACATAGTTCTATAAACCATGTTTTTAAGAATTTCAATCTAGCTCCTAAGGTATCTGTTAATCATGCTTCATTCCAACTTTTTATTACTTTTGAATTAAAAGGTTCTGGTAATTTTGTAAAATATAATTTTCTTATTTCTTTACTTTCTTCTGTATTATATGTTCCTTTATAATAATATTCTCTAAATGCACACGTATATTCGTCTATATAACACATATTACATATTGCTAATTTTGTCATTAAATTCCTGTTTATAATTTTTTCTTTATTTTGTTCTTCTACTTCTGTTGTCATACTACTAAATTCATTTCTTATAGCTACTTCGTATTTATATAATATTTCCATAGTTGTAGTAGCTAATTCACCATCAATTTTTTATTACTTCTTAAAGTTATTAAACTTTCCTCTGATAAATTCTGTAGCCATAATTTTACTGTTTCTATAAGTGTTCTTTCTATATATCCTGGTGTTTCTGTTATTCCTATTTTGTTATCTATTAATTGTTTTGATATATATCCCATCCATAATTGGATTGTTTTATTTATATCTGCTACGCAGTCTAAATCTAAAAAAATATGTTGTTCGGTTATTCGTTTAGGTGTCCATTTTTTATTCAATCTTTTAACCCATATAGTTTCTTCTTTATCATATTGTTCATAGTTTGCATTATAATATTTTAAACTTTTTGGGTTTTTTATTCCTGATGTACTAGGTTTTTCATCCATGTCTACGTCTCCTGTATTTACTTCTAAATCCTTTGTATTATCTATGTTTGCTAAAAGTTCTGTATATGTTTCGCTTGTTTCTGAATGTTGTGCATCTAGATCATCATCGTTTATTTAATCAATTATTATTTCAGGTAGATTATCTTGGTTATTTTCTTCTTTTTCTTCTAGTTCTTCTTCTAATTGCAATTTTTCTTTAAATTTATTTATCTAATTTGCTAATTTTGTTTTTTGTTCTTTTTCTTTTTGTTTAATTCCATACATTTCTTTCAATATTTTCAACTCTTTTTCTAGTTCTATTAATTTAGTATTTTTTACTTCTTCTAATTGTTGTACTTCCTTTTTTGCTTGTTGTTTTATTTTTAATAATGAGTGTTCTCAATGCCTTACTTTATCCCTTTCTAATTAAATATTGGTGATTTGCAACTATGAAAGCAATTGGGCAATGCAACGACTAAAGTTTGAAAGAATGGCGAAAAATAAAAAAATAAATGCCAAGTGAACATTGTTGATCGCCTAACATGAAGGGAGGATCGCCAACTGAGCATGACCTCACCCAAGCTGACAATGCATGACACTGTGTCTACAAAGAATGTCAGTGAACTCCGGTCGAAAAGGGGATGTGTCGAGTTAGAAAGGCGATCATGATGCATATCTAATATACCATGAGTTTACTGTAGTTTTGATGCATTTCACTTAAAGTTTGTATGTGTCTTGGGCTATTTTGTTATTAGAAATAATGTTTTGTGTGTAATTCTTACAGGAAATAAGATTGGACGCGGTTGATGAAGATGGAAGTTTAGAATGGAAGAAGTAGCTAATGACGATGCCAACCACAGACCGTAGGTCCATTGATGGGCAGTCGTAGGTTGTAGTCTGGAAGTTGAGTTTGAGTACTCAAACCACAGACTGATAGGATCTACCGTAGTCCAATCCAAGGACCATAGGTAGGCAAGTGTATGTGGAAGATCAGGGAAGTATGACCAAGTGTGGAACCACGGAGGGATCGACAGACTGTAGGTTGACCCACGGGCCGTCCTGCACATCCGTCGTTTGGGATCAAAAAGTTGAAAGTTCCAGTACTATTATTTTTCCAAGTGATGGTCCACGGAGGGTGACCTACATACCGTAAGTCGACCGACGGTCAATAGGTCAAGGCGTTAATAGAAACCGCGTCTGAGTAGCTTATTTCCTTATTTTGTTTCTTGTTTAATGTAGGATTTTTTTTCTATAAATAGGAATTGTAATCCTTGTTTTTGGGGGTTAGATATTATTGTAAACTTTTATCTTTTGGTTTATGGGAATTAATTTGCAAACTATTGGCAATTAAATTTCCGAATTTTGTTTTATACAATTTTAACTTATAAATTCAATTCAACATTTTAGGTTTCATCTATTCTAACTGTAATTTCACAAATTCTTTCAATTTGATTATGAATTGTTTCTTTCAAGCATGAGTAGCTAAATCCACAACTAGGGTTGTGGGAACCATGAGCAATTAACAAAGTATGAATAATAATTAAGTGATTCTTTAATTGTGTTTATGCATGTATTGTTAATCCTTTCGTTTAGAAGTCTTTTTAGCGGTGCACAACGTTAGATCTCGCCTCATTCCTACTTGTCAGACAATGGAGGTAAAGAATGAGAAAATGATTTATCAACATAGATTTAGTAGATGCTATCTAATAGTTTGATATCAATTAGAGTGAGGGTGAAAACTAAACTACATTGATATGATGACTAATGTGGGGGTAAAGATAAGTGTTAGTAATGCATACACCCATAAATGGACCAAGAGGCGTGGTGAAATTTCCTACTTTGACGACCAATCACTTAGGGATACCTAACTTACCAACTTTGCATGTCAAACACTAGGAAATGATTACTACGTTAAGAGCTTGTGGGGAAAGCATATACCCTAGTTTTCATCTCATATTGATAAAAAAAAGTTTGAATCTTGTTTTCTTGTTACTTAATCAACAATCTGTTAATTTAGTTATAAAATTCCCCCTGTTTACTTCCTTGGAAATAATTTAACTATACCGATATAATTGTTAGTTAAGTTTAAGTCTAGACCATATTACTCGTGGGATCGACCCCAACCAACAAGTATGGTTCTTTATTTGAGAACGATTGCTTTTACTTCATTAGGGAGGTGTAATTTTAGCATATCAAATTTTGGCGCCACTGCCGGTGAATACGACTTTTAGATTAAACTAACTACATTATTGAACTGTAGGCAAGTATTTCCTAATTTTACATTTTTGTTTTGTTTTTGTTTTCTACAGGATTCCACTCCAGTGTATGCCAAGTACACAGAGTTGAGACAAACCCTTGTCCCCTACGATCTTGAGTTGAATAAATCATTGCGAAAAATAAATAGTCAAGCGGTCCAGAATAATCCAATCATAGAGGGTCTAGGAGATGGAATAGAATTGCAGCCTCCAGGAGTCCTTAATGTGCTCACTCAGATTAAGGGTGATCCTATGAATAGAAATGTAGAAAGGGTGCAAAATTTGCCAGCAACAAGGTTTCGTCAACACTACAGGGTGGACTATGATGTGGTTGGATCTGATGGGCCAATCGTTCTTCCTCCTCTACCTTGAGGTCATACATTGTGGTAACCAAAAGTTTGATACAGATGCTTACAGCGAGAGGGTTGTTTATTGGGTTGGCTTTGGAGGATCCATATGCCAACATGGCTAAATTTTCCAGTGTTTGCCAAATTTGTGTAGGGCGACCAGAGTTAGATATGGATGTCATTCGTCTAAGGGTCTTCCAACTGTCATTAACCAGTGATGTGGCGGTGTGGTTTTCTGATCTACCATAGAATTCGATCTATACATGGGACCAATTGCACAAGGTGTTCAAAGCAAGGTACGTTCCGGTGTACAAAAAGCTAAATCACAAGGATAAACTGAACAACTTCATGACACTACCACAAGAGTCAATCAGGAGTTCTTGGGATAGGCTCACCGGGTTCATAAAATTGGTTCCAAATCATTGCATAGATGATGAGTCATTGAAGGAGTATTTCTATAGAGAACAGGATGACAATGAAAGAGCTGATTTAGATACTATTTTCAGAGGATCATATCGCGAGTGCACATTTGAGGTGATCTAGAACAACAAGGTCTGGAGCACAAGAAAGGTAAATAGTAGTAGGAGCACATTCGTCGTCGAAACTGCACCCAATCAAGCTAATGATGACCTTCGGGAAGAGATGGCACATATGAGAACAAAATTGGGTTTGGTACTAAAACATGTGACTGGTAGTGCGGTAAAGGTGAATGCTGTGAATTATCTGACTAGATCTCCACCACCACCAGTTGAGGAGTGTTACTATGATGAGGATGCAAGTTTTGTAAATGATCAGATGGGGGGTTTCCGAACCAACGCCCAAGGTTCCAACTCAGATAATTAGTGCCAAGGTCAAGGAAACCAAGGTCAAAAGTGTGGAAACTACAATCGTGAGTGTAACTATATCCGAGATGCGAACTACAATCGTGATAACAATTACAACCAGAACAATTATGGCAACATGAATGAGAAGGCTGGTCCCTATGTACCTCCTGGTAATAGAGTGTCCAGTAACATTATGTCATGCATTTAGGATATGATGCAAAAAATGATGAAGAGGTTTGATGCAACTAATGAGAACTTGAAAGAGATGCAAAATGACTTGTCTGGAATTGGTCAAAAATTTGATACCCATGCAGTGTCAATCAAGCAACTTGAGCAACAATTTAGTCAGTTGTCCACCATTGTTAACCCACGTCAGCTTGGAACACTTCCTAGCAACACAATCAACAATCTGAAAAATGATGGGCTTGTATGGCAGTCACCACTCGCGGAAGAAAGCAGACCATTGACCCCCCATGCAGTGTGAGGTTGAAAAAGTGATAGAGAAGGATAAGGATGAGATCGAGGTTACTGAAATTCGAAAAGATGATACTGAAAAGGAAACTGAGGTGACCCAAAAGGTTGTTGCCATGCCTAGACCTCAACCTCCATTCCCACAGAGACTGGTGAAAATGACTGAAGAGGTTAAATACCACAGGTTCATAGCTATGTTGAAGCAAATGTCCATAAATGTCCCGTTGATAGAAGCTCTGGAACAAATGTCTGTGAAACGACCCCAAAAATGCCCGAAAATGTGCTTCGGAAACACCTATAATTGTAATTTCCATATATCTCAAAATCTGTGCATGATTTCGGAAATCCGACTTCATATTCTTGTTTAGGGGGTCAAATTGAGTGGGAGATGGGTCTAACCCAAATTTTAGAGCAACCGTATCAAAA